>JAQIWG010002418.1:0-20453 GCA_034695025.1 Chamaedrilus cognettii | reverse complement strand
ATCTATTCAACATGCTCATTTAGCTTTCAGCGATGATTACGCTGTAATAGAATTTATTAAGAAATACGCAACCGTGACATTGAATAGATTCACCAATAAAGTACCACAGAACTTTTGCCTACGGTTACGTTTAAATCCTGAATTTAAATGACATTATGCAGCAAAGTAATTTTACAATAAATATTAGCATCATGAGCAAACGAAGCTCTCTGCACTTTCTTAGTTAAGAATGCATCATGTATCCATTTATTTATGATATTGTTTCATTCACTGCCCTCGATGGCGAACAAAAGATTGATATAATTGTAGTAAAGATAATCATCACGACATTGACATGGTTCAAAATTTTTTAAAATTGTTAACTAGAAAGAAGGCTGGTCATGCTCCCAAAATTGATTGAACGTGCGGTTAATTTCATCTTGTTTATTAGAACACATTTATTTATCTATTGCAATGTGCCCAATGATGCAAATGTTTATGCAAAACTAAACCGTGGCTCTAAATTAGGCGACCCAACTAATTTCCTTCATAACTACCACATACAATAAATAGGCACTGTCCCTGAAATTTTAACCATATTAAAATGGAATGAATGTTGCACCTTCAAAAACAATATAGTAATAATAATAATAATCATCATTTTTGACTTCCACTCTTATGCGCTACAGGCAAGCCTATAACGCCGTGTCCATGTTAACACAGGTTAGACGTTTATATTGAAGCTGGGTTTTTACGGCCGGATGCCCTTCCTGTCGCCAAGCAGAATAGTAAATTACTTTGGACGATGATTATCAGCTAGCGACGCTTGTGTGTTTAACAGCCTTGCTGAAGGGCCTGTAACGCCATGGTTTCATAGTTGCCAGCGCCAGGACTCAAACCCAGGTCCCCTGGACTCGAAGTCCAACGCCTTAACCACTACACCACAGCGCCTCGCTCCATCTTCGAAACAAGTTTAGCTAAATTTCACTCAGCAGTTAAAAAGATACGAGCTGTTAAAGTTGACCTTAAAAAACACACGCGATCACGTTGGCCATCTGCTTAACCCCTAGTCGGATATTTTAGTTAAAGTGCATTAGCAAGATGGCGCTATTTTGAAGCGTTTTTCATCATTTTTCTTCACTATAATGCAGCAAAACCAATGAGCCAAAACCAAACTATCACAAAGACGCTGCAGCAGTGTAAACAATTATCAATTAAAATACCTTTAATTGATAATTGTTTACACTGCTGCAGCGTCTTTGTGATAGCACATCTTTAGTGTCAATAACACAAATCGTCTCTACATGGGGCACCCTCAGCCTCGACGCACCAGTGAACTTATAGCCTTAGCCCCTCAATGTCCTGCGGACGTGATGTTTGATTTGCTAGTCTAGACGGTTTGGCGAACGGTCTAGACACGGATTGAAATGAATCACCCTATAATGTTTTTACATAATTGGTTGTTCTGTCTGCTGTGAAGTGAAATAAAGTTCTATACAAAACGATAGAATATTCAAACTCGTCTCACTTTATGGTAATTTACTGCGTCAAGAGTCCGACGTTGATATTTTTAGATGCTTTTTTGCAATGAGTACAAAACTGAAAAAATGTGATAATTTAGCGCAAATGACTTCGGTGCGAACGCTTGGTAAGCATTTCTATCTCATATCACGCTTCTCTACCGTTTTACATGCGTGCTGAAATCAAATCTTACTGGAACATAAAATGTGCATCCCCAAATTGCTGAAAATTTGTGAATTGTAACATAGAAGACTGAAACTTTGAGCGTCCTTATGCATTTTTTTTTGCATCAACTTTGACCACTCATATCTTTTTAGCGCTCGATTAAATTTGACAAAAATTAGTTTAAATATAAAGCATTCTTCGCCGTTAACGTGGTTAAAATTTAGTTCACAACGTTTATTACGTGCAGTAGTGACTGAAGAAATTAAACGGGTCACATAATTTGAGTCACGGTGTAGCATGCTACCCAAAGAATTCAAATGCACAGTGGCTACTTAAACACGGTTCACAATTTATTACAAACTCATTTATTTTGACATTGCATGTGGCACTAAGGGCTGCTTTCTCCAACACGGATTTAATGGTGGTTCAGGATTTAACCCACCTTTTTGCATAGGCTAAATCCTGAACCACCATTACATCCGTGTTGGAGAAACCAGCCCTTAAAGTGAAAATAGCTCGTGTGCGAAAAAAGTCATACCTTGCAGAAAGCATGCAACCAACAAATTCCAATAAATTGTTAAAATCAAATTACTCGATCAAAGCTGAGATTACCTACTACAATTTTAGTATTTAGTAAAACTTGAAAGAAGTTCAAAAAGGAATTATGCAAAAAGCTCAACATCATTGACCTTTTCACCATCGGTTCAAACTTCATTCTGTGATTCACAGTGTATCATATCTTCCAAAATCCGCGGATGTACATTATATTTGTAGAAGATTAAGCTTAATCTTCTAACTTTACATACATTGAAGATCGCGAGGGTTCAATAGTAACTGTTAATCTTAACACTAATCAATGGTCTCCCCCAAAAACTTTTAATAATAAAAATGACGTTATTTTTATTCATGTTATAAGTTCTAAACTCCAACTTTTGAATTTCACAGGCTATTATCAGTTCACGTACAATTACTGTAAGCAGAGTTAATTTTTGCCCTGATGAAGCTGGAGTAGTCTTACGTATCCCTCCCATAAAACAGGCATGATCTTATGCCGAAGCCTTTGAAAACAGGCGTAGCGCGATTGCCATAAGATAGCTTGATGGGCAGGGGGGAAGGGTGCTGACAGAAATTTTCGAAGTAGTTCTTAACAGTCATTGTCTCTTTCTTAACCATGGCAACTTAACTATTCATCAACCTAGGCCTAACTATTCTGAATTCGTGTTTCCGCGGCAATCATCGACGTCACACGACTATCTTACACAGGCAGCCGTTACGCCACCACATCTTTAAAAACGCGTAGACCTATGCCTATATCATTCATTTTTAAGCTTAACGCTACGCCTACCCTTTTCTAAATGGGTGTAATGATTTTAAAAAACCTTGTTTTAGGCGTACTACGCCTCCTAAAATAAACCCTGACTATAAGTGAAAATTTTTGTATTCAAACATCACATGTCAATATTTTACATTTGGTAATTTTTATAAATAAATGAAAGCTTTAATTTAACAGAATTCAATTAATAATCTTTAAAATTTTTCAGTTCACCTGACTAACTCACACAAAATTTGAAATAACAGCAATAAAATTTAGATTTTTGTTCATTCTTAACAATTTGATTTTAAACCCGATGTTCGAGAGAAAACATGAAGCCTCGGTCTTAAATTTATCTACCAAATAAGGTTACCAACTAGTAAACAATAAAACAAATGATCGAACTTATGTTTTCTGAACATAAACCAAAATTAACGCAAACTCAATATTGCCCGTCACTTGTTCACCTAGACAGCTCGGATTGTATAGCGCCCTAGAATTGTCTATGACTTATTATGGCGCTATAGCAAATTAGCCTGTGTATTATTACTATTACTATTATTATTATTATTATTATCAACTGATCAAATTATTGAAATGCCAGATTTCAGTTATGCAATTTCACACTGTGTTCAATATAAGAATTCCCAAAAACTATATTTTAAAAATTGTCACAGAAAATTTAAATAAAAAATTGTCTAATTTAAAGAATTCCAACTTTTCAGGGCTTCAATGATCAATTTACATCGGTCTCATATCATTCGAATTCACGACTAACAAACACCTTCCAAACGCTGTGCACCTTATGTTTGTAGAGCAGTTAGTTGATAGCACTACTGCACAGAGCAACAGTTCAGTACATACTACAATCTGAGCTAGCAGCCTCATCACGCCTAGCACCGTATAGCAATGATCACAAGCCATGCACAGCTATTGTCCGTACCACACAACCCAATCAAATTTATCAATTATACTTTAATTTCAATGACAAGTTTACGATTCTGGGTCTAAAACCCAAGGAAAAATTCCGATCGGGCTCAAACACAATACCGTAAAACATTAAATTTTCGCATGCATGTAAATTTGACAAATTTGGCAAAACTTGCAAAAATTGCATTCACTGTAAAATAATGCTGCAGAAGCAATATATAATGGACAGTCCTCAAAAGTGCAAAAATTAAGTACAGCTAAATGTATATCGGGCATAAACCGCCAGAATAGCATGCGATAAAAATTTCATGTTTTACAGTATTATTTCAGGGTCCCTTATCTCCTTGAACACGCTTCAAGCAATATTAAATCAAGTTTAGAGAAAGCGCAAAGATCCTTGAGCCAAATATCGCCATAAAGGAATCGTTGATGGAAGCTGAAGAGGGACAAACGAAACTGTCACTTGGCAATTAGAGGCATCGCCACGGCGCAACTCTGAACACAACACAAACACAAGCAATCATTGCTTTGCAGTATTTAAACAATAAACAGTTCTACAGGCTACATCTTACAAGTTCATCATTCACTAACCACCATCCAGTATCAATAATGCTAAATGCAACTGCACAATGACAAATATTTTAAAATGCATTACTAACTTTCAATATTAATTCAATTATAGTACCGTATAGATCTTTTATTAAATATCTGATCACGCAACCAATAGAATTCTACCTTATTCTTGAAAAAATATTTATGCATTACGTTCAGAGTATTTGACAGAGAAAATCAGATAGAAAAAATGATGGTGAGATGGATGTGTAGAGTGTCATTGAAGGACAAGTGTCGAAGCGAAGATCTAAGAAAACGGCTAGGTGTAGTATGTATAACGGACATGGTGAAAAAAGGGTGACTGAGGTGGTTTGGACATGTGGAGCGCATGAATGAGGAAGACTGGGTATCTGCATGCCGATATATTAAGGTGGAAGGGATCGTTGGAAGAGGGAGGGGGAAGAAAACATGGAAGGAGGTGGTAAAGAGCGATATGAAGGAGCGAGGCATGAATAGAGTGATGGCAAAGAATCGAGAGTTGTGGGGGAGTCTTATCGTGGGAAACGTGCAACCTGTGCTAACAGGGAAAAGTGGACGTAAAACGTAATTGATGATGATTCAATTAAACTAAATCAAAAATAAATTTCATAATTATACGCCTTGCAATAAATTGTGAAGTGCTTATTAATTATTTTTCCTGAAGTATAATGTATTGAATAGCAAATAGCCTATTATAGGCCTACTAGAAATACATCAACGACATCAAATTCGTGTTTACAATATAAAAAGAAAAGTCAACAAACAAATTTGTATCAGTCAATTCTCATTTTATACATGCATTCATTTAAAATCCTCATATACCGAAATTTATTTTTTACCACATTCAACTCTTTTTTGATCAATGACAATCTACTATCATAGTTCCGGTATAAATTATAGAAAGAAATGGTTAAGAATACAAGTTTCTGATAAACATGTTTTCTATGATTATGTAATAGGTAGTTGTTGATCGTTGTCACTGTTATATCATTTTTTCTCTTTCAGTATTACCTCGATCGCATATACATCCACTAAGACAAATCCCTATATATAATATTACACATTCCCCTATACACAACCTTCGTTAGGGTTAATTTAGGTTAATTTAGGTTTGACATTATGCGATAAATGTTAGATCCTATGTTAGATTAGGGTTAGGCTGACATCGGACATAGCCTCATAGGTGAGGGACTTTCTTGCAAAGTGCTCGAGTGTAGCGGTTCCTTGGCATGCACTCCTGTATTGAACAGTATGACATGCACCACTAGGTATAAGATACCGGTATCCTAGTTACATTCAATTTCGCATGTCAAATACCTAATTTTTCTTAGCGTCGATGCAGTAAAGCATAATTTCATGTTACAGTTACGATTGGCGCAGTATAAATATTCTCCTCGACATAGACCTAGCTTAACCAAGACTAAGTTAAGTTTCCTAAAGGCTATAGCATACGTAAATGGAAAACAAGCCATTCATTAAATCGAAAAATAAACTATAATTCAGAATTGATATTATTTTTGAGAATTTTTTTGCAAAATAAATTAAGCAATGTAGGTCGTCACCTATGAGGCTATGTCCGATGTCAGCCTAACCCTATAACTATAAATTAGAGTCAGTACCGTACTACTATAATAATAAATGATACTAGCAATTAATTAATATAAAAATCAACCTTAATTCATTAATAAAGTAACTTAATAACTTAATTTTAAGCTATATACTAAAATTTAAATTGTAAATTATATATTTATACCCAACCGGATTAAATGTACCCAGCAATTCGTAAACACGCACCCAATATGATTTGCTTACCTACGTATTTACGTCCTACGACCTACTTATTAAATAGCAACTTTAATAACAATTTAATAACAACTCATTTAATATCGAGTCATTCGTTTATCGCCGACTTACTATTTAACGCCGCCCTTCAGTTGTTCGTTCTCCACGACCAGCCTCCTGTTCTCCTCTCTCAGTCGCTCCATCTCCTCCCTCACCGCAGCCACCACGTCAACACTCCCCCCGGGGCCGCCCACGAGGCCCCCTTGCCCCGCAGCCGGCCGCCCCACCAGCCCCCCGAGTCGCGCGCCCATCTGATCCAGCCTCCCCTCCATCTCGAGGTACTCGCGCACCAGATCCTCCTTGCTCAGCGTCTGCAGCCGTTCTGCGCGAAAGTTTTCGTACGCGTCGGCGAAATCCTTCTTCAGAAACACCGTTTCGTCATTGTCGTCCACGCCAACGTTGTCGCAATCCTCGGACGTCCGAGACGTCTCCTCGTCCTCCTCCTCCTCGAGGGTCAGCGACCCTGAGGAGCGCCGCAGGCGGGACGGTCGGCGGGCCACCGGGGCGTCGAGCTGGGCCGCGGTGGCGGCGATCACGTCCGGAGCCTGATCGTGCTGGTCCATGAGGAACTGGGTGGTGTTGTAGGGCGCCATTGGCTGGCCCGACGCCATGCGCTCCTCGCGGCGAATCGCCGCTCGCTGGGTCTCGCGCTCTTCGAGGGCCTTGCGCTCCTCCCAGGTCAGCTCATCGTACGGCTTCCACTTGTTGCTGCCGCTGGGCCCGCCTGCCACGCCCACTCTCCCCTGATGGTGCTCGCCCGCCTTGCGCTTGCGGCGATGGCGCTTCTTTTTCCCGGCGGCAGCGGCGGAGCCCGCGGTGGTTTTGGGCGGGGAGGCCTTGACATCATTCTCCTTGCGGGCTGCCGTGCCCTCAGAAACCTTGTCGATGGTCATCTGGGCGTCGGCAGGCGTCGGTTTGACGTCGGGGCTGCCCTGCGAGCGAAGCTGCTGCTGACTCTGCTGCTGCGCCTGCCGCCGGCGCGGTCGTCCTCCCGAGGGATCGCGCCCTGCCGAGGGCTTAGCACCAGCTGGGCTGAGCCGTCGCTTCTTGATGTCACCCTCTTCCATAAGCTCGCGCGGTCGATCGCCTTCTCTTGTCAGCTCGATCTGTGACGCGTCGGATCAGTCAAGACGCTCGGAGGGGCGGCGGGTCTGGGTCCGGAGGGGCCGGGTAAAGCAGGGGCGCGTAGAGGATGGTAGAGTAAAGGAGGGCGCTGGGGCCCTCTGGATGATGGATCGGCTTGAGTATTCACTTGATTCTCGTCAGCTGGCAGTGACGTGCGTCCGATCAGTTAGGCCGCTCGGAGGGGCGGCGGATCCGGGTCCGGAGGGGTGGGGTAGACCAGGGGCGCGTAGAGGAGGGTGCAGGGGCCCGCTGGGTGGTGGTGGCGGATCGGCTTGAGTTTGCACTTGATGGCAGTGACATGGACGAGGACGGAGTGCTGCTGCTCTGCTCGCCTCGCATCCATGCGTGCTGATCGCAGTCTGAGCCGCAGCGCGCCGCGCGCGCGCCCTTTATACCTGCGCCCTCACGCGCGTAACCATCCACTGCAAAGAGTCCCACGGGGGCCGCGATTGTCGATGCGCGGGGATTTTTTTGAGGTTCGGAGCGGTAGTGGGCGTGGGGGAGTATGGAATTTTGGGTGGGTGGGGGTCTTTGAGTGGGGGGTGAGTGGGTGATGGGATTTTGGAGTGCAAGGTGATGGGAGTTTGCGTAGGGATTCGTGTTTATGTACTTCGGTCTTGTGGCACGGATAGAGAGTTCTACATAATACAAACTGTGAGCAGGGAAGTAAACTAATGAACTGCATTAGCCTACGGTGACAATAATTATAGGCCTATTCATTAATCACTAAATTGGCCTAGAGCCTAGCCTGCTAGTTAGGCAATGGCTAGTTATATTACTATTAGTGGGCTGTAGCTGCTACACGAATGTCAAGCATTTCTTATGTGGTAAAAGCTTTGTGATTGTTTATTTTGATTGTTGTTTAGTGCTACTTTTACGTACGTGATGTCTTTTTGGCATCGAATTAAGCTATTTTTTTGGTTGACGATGCCTAGTTGACAGGTATTATATGTAACATGTTCAGGGTTAATTTTATCTGTCAAGTTTTAATTTTTTTTGAAAAAACCACATTAAACACTGATGCCAGAAGGTTTACTATTTGAAGTTTATCACGCCTCTCCGTTGGTATTTTAAAGTGGTATGGACGGATCAACCACAGCCGTGCGGACGAAGTGCAAACGTTAGTTGTGTCACGAAGAACTCTCAAAACACTAGAAAGGAATAAACCAAACGTCCAAATCTGAGTCTGATTTGACATAATGGAGCTTTGAGCTGTAGAATAATCATTAATTGATACTAATACAGTATTAACAGTAAATTCTAAAATTTTGTCAGTAGTTTGTGAAAATTAAAACTTTTTATTTGACTTTTGTTTTTGTTATTGCACATTTTTTGAGTCCTTTGATAAAAAAATCCAAATATATTATTCAAGCATTTTTCAACACCATAAATATCAGATTTGCAAGCAATGTGTCAAATATTGCACATTTGGTCATAAATAAAAAATGACTTTGGCTATACAAAACGATACGAAAACATCAAAATGTTCAGAAGACGCATAAATCAAAGTAAGTAGGCCTAGCAATTATCATCATAATTGTTAAAGTAAGACGAATAAAATAATGATAGCACTAAATATGTGGCTAAGTTTACACAAACTTACATGGTCAGCCATGTCGAAAATTTATGTATTTGTTACAGTATAAGGTCCTGGGATTTGATTTAGGGGGGCTTCTAATTACAAATCTTAATTTTATGAGCAGTGATGATAGCATAAGATGCTATGATAGCGCATGGAAATCAAAAAGATGACGTTCCGATTATAATGCAATGCATGTCAACGATTTTATTTGCAAAAATAGACTCTGTACGTCTGTGCATTACGGTTGTTGTAGCAGCCTAGATTCTAGTGTATAGAATGCTTTCTTTGACTTTGGCCAACGTTTAGTAAGCGAATGATACACGCAGGCATTTGCATTTTCGCAAACAAGCTAGGCCTAGGCTACATGTAGATCTATAGTCAGCAACAGTAATAAAGGCGTGGGCCTACAACTATAGGCCTACTGTAGCCTAGAAATGAACCCAACAAAGGCCACAAAATAAAAAGCCCCATCCAGGCCGGAGGGCAAGGTCTGGACCCCTCTGCTCATTCGTCGTAACCACATGAATATTATAAATGAATTCTGTAACCCGGGTCCAGTTTGCGTGAGTCCAGGATGTGTGATGTGTGAAAAAGCAAAAAAAATTATAATTATAGTAGCCTGGGCTATTAGTTCTAAAATAATAGATAGCCTGATCCATCTACAGGCTACAGTTTACTTCAAACCAGACAAATTGTGACCATTAAGGTCTAATTAAGTCTGATAAAAATGGGCTAAATCATGATCGAAGCACGGTGATTTGACAGATGATTGAGTACGAGAGTAGGCTACATGATTGTAATAGTGGTTTGTCAGCGCAAATCTAACAGAATCTTAACCTGTACAATTTTTTTTCCGAAGTGGCATACGCAAGTCAAAAAGCAGGACAAAACTTCAGCCTGCTGTCAATCGCTATACTGTTCAGTATGTAACATACTGTAGTTGCTAACAACCAACAAAATATTTTAGTGCGTGCTATATAATGATGCTAATCAAATAAAATGACATAATTAAAAATTGTAGGCTACATGAATTTGACCCACACTGGACCCACAAAAATATTAGGTTAATTTTCTATCATATATAACTTGCACGCAAACACACAGACGCGTATTGTGTTCGCATTTCCCGCTCATGCAGGGGTAAGCCACTTGTAGCCATGCATGGACACCCGCCCTCCACTTCACCCTATGTCGCTATTTCCTCTATCGCATCCTCACGTCTTAAACTCCAATATTCATATCCTTCCTTCTCCGTCAAGTGATTCCACATAGTTTCCGGTCTCCCTCTACGTCTTTTCCCATCTATATCATATCCATACATTTCCGCACCCAATCATTCGATACCTTCTCAAGAAATGGCCCAGCCACCTCTGTTGATTTATTTTTACCACCTCCCCGCAATGCCTCCAACCCCATTCGAGCTCTCAGATCGGCACTTTCCTGGTAATTTTATTTCCATATGTAATTATATATACTGTAAAACACATAATATTCGCGGGCATGCAATTTTGGCGAATTTAGCTTACGTCTTATCGGTCGAACTCGCAAAAATTATATGTTAAAAAATAAAGCTGAAGTATTTAGCCACTTATATAATGGGGCAGTCTATAAAAACTTAAAAATTAAGTGCAGCAAAACTTCAAAGAGGCGAAACTGCCAAAATAACATGCAGCAAAAATCTGATGTTGAACAGTATAGGGCCCTATACATTCACTAACATGATTGCAATATTAAGCTATGCAAGTTTCATCATACAACATTCATCTACATGAATGACTTAATACAATAAATGCAAATGTTGAGCTAGTGCAATTAACATAGTTCACCCATAGCTTAATTAATACAGTCCCTGACGTCATTTGTTATGCCACCGTAGTCTTAATTCACAGTTGCAATTATGCATAGTAGACAAAACTTGTCGACTCTAACATGCTAAATGACTCAATTTCTGAGTCGATAGAAATTCATGGGTTAGATGCATAATGGCTTTAATTTGACTAAATCTCGGGAATAAGTTCATTAATACGCACTCGATTGCAAACACAAGTTCAGTCTCCTAATGGTCTCCATATCGAGGGCGTTGAGATCAAAATCAAACGTCTGACTAGCATCCGTGCAGTACACATTGCCAGACTCGTGAATGATGCCGATAACTTTCCGCAAGATCGTGAAGTCACTCGTGCTCTCTAGTCGCTTTTTCAGCTCGTCCAAGCTCTGCGTGACGTCACTGTCCGTCTGCGTGTCCTCACTGAACGAAGCAACATCATTCAGCGGAACAGTGCTGCTGCTAGCCTCGGACATTTGATGATGCAAGCCAGGCGCTTGGTTTGAAGGAGTCTCTAGTCGTTCTGTTTTCACAGCAGTTTTTTGTCTTAAAGGACGATCAACTAGTTTTTTCTTCTCATGCTCAATTTCAATTTCATCTTCAACGTTCAAATCAGGTTCAATTTTTATATTCTTGTACGGATCTCCAATTGATCTTAAAGCGTTACTTAGAATCGATTTGCTAGGAATATGTGGTGCAGATTTTGACTTTATCACTGAGCAAGCATTTTCTTGAGATGATGTCATTGGTGTATGTGTTGCTTCGCTTCTTACTGAAAGGGAAGAACGTTCTACTGATAAATTGGAGCCATTGTTAGTCATGACGTCATCGTTTCGATCCCTATTCACATCCCGGCGTGCACGCTTCCTAAGCGGCCTGAAGGCAGCTATTGGCCACTTGTACGAGGCCGGTTTATTGAAACTAGAATTAAGAAGTAGAGTTTTGCTACGCGCACCTCCTTTCTTCAATTTTGAGAATTTATTTGGACTGGACTTGAGCACCGATTTACAAACTTTATAGCCAGGATCTTTAGCTTGACTGACGGAACTGATCTTCTTTGGATTTGACGCAGAAAGTTGTTCCGTTAACGATTCAAACTGCGGCGATATCTCTCGCTTATTCTTGGATGCAAGGCGCGATTCTGCAGGATAAGCGTCCTTTAAACCCGATTGCTTTCCCACGTTCTTTGCATCACAATTTTCAACCGAGATAGCTGACTGTTTACAAGTCTTGTTCGCACTGTCTGATTTCTCATTGCACTTCTGCTTGGAATTACTGCCATTTGGGTGATTATATTCCGTCGAGGATGTTTCAAGAAAAATGACATCGTCCTCATCATCCTCCACAAGTGGCGGTTCCTCGTAGAAGCCCAGACGCCGCTGGAGCCCGTGGCGGGTCCCCGCCGAGGGTCCTGCCTCAATGAAGCTCTGCAGGTTTAAAAACTTCTCCGCGTCTCTTACCATTGCGCTGCCTTTAGGGAGTCGGCCGTGTGGTTGATTGTCTGGTCGACCCGGATGGTGAGTTTGGAGAGGACTCACTCTTTGATGATCCCTCTCCTGCAGTTTATTAGCATGCGTGATATCGCTGTTTCGATCGCTGGATGGATCTCTGAGACTAGATGCGAAATTTGTTGGTTGTTTAATCTTACGAGGTCTGCCTCTTGAGCGTTTTGGCAATTGGTTGCAGTAAGTCGATGCATGCGCTCCAATAGATATCGTTGCGACAGGAACATAACCGTTGCGGGAACTGATTGTAATTTTTTTTTTGCCCGTTGATTTCTTTGATTGTTTTCCTGGTATATACTCATCCGACGAGGAGTCCTCTTCACTAAAGTTTAACGACTCTTTTGCATCAACAACTTGACCGCATTGAACTGATTGGGATGCAGCAGAAGCAGAATCATTCGGTCGCGGGATTTTCCGAGGCCTACCTCTGGGACGCTTCTGGAGTCCACTTGAATCTCTCAACACTACTGCGCTGGCAGAAATTGCTGTGCCTGATCCCAAATTAACCACGGTGCTTAGCTTGCTGGTTGAATTAATTGATGTTAATCTACTTGGTGAGAACTCCTCTGACAAGGAGTTGTCATCGCTGAAATTTGCCGGACGCTTTGAGACACCGGATTCACAACGTTGGACCGGTTCAGGTAAGTGCTGGGGGCCTGTTGCGGACTTGCGTGGCCTACCACGCCTGGGGGGCGGCTGACGAGAAAGTTCTGTGTTCAGAAATCGGTTTCTTGTGATGGACGTGAGAATTGCGGGGTTTGTGCCGGTGGATCGTCTCTTGTTTCCTTCCTTGTCGACCGCAGTCGCCATGTCGCTGTGTTCTTTCACTCGAGCACAGAGTTCCCTGGTGGTGGAAAAATACTCTACAGGCACTTGTTTCAGATCGCTTCTATATGTTTGTGGTGCATTGCTCTGAAGTGAATCTGCAGCTAAATCGCTCTTGTTGATCAACGTCGAACTATCGTGACACCTCAAACCAGTTGACTCGGAAGAAGTGTTCGTTACGAAGCCAGAATCGCGCTCGGATGACGTTGCATTGCGAGATAAGCCAGGAAGGAATAACCTGTTCTTGGCTTTCTCTGCAATCTGAAGCCAATAAAATCCACATCTTGTAAATTACTATCATGTAAATTAGCAAGGCCTTGGCAATATAACAAATTTTAAAAATCTAGTACTACAATAATTAATACTGTAAAACATGAAATTTTTGCGTGCACGTAATTCTTGCGATTTTCGTGAATCGGTAAAGCTCACAAAAATTACATGCAGCAAAGTAAAGCTGCAGAAGTTATATACAATGGACAGTGTCCAAAAACGAAAGATTAAGTGCAGCAAAAATTTCATGTTCTACAGTATATCTTAAAAGAGGACGAAATTATTTGACCGGTAAATTCAGTTATGCATTCGCATAGTTTGATGCATTCATATAGCATGGAGATGAGACATCTTATTAGAGATCTTAAACAATGAAACGCTTAATAGATATTGTCGCCATATTATTACAACTAATTGAAAGTTGGTTAAATTTTCAGGCTGAATCAACATTCAACAACCTATAACAAATACCCGAAGACGCAAAGTCACATTCGTTTCATTCACATTACAGTTCACATTCATATTTCCATCATAACAAAAATCGTAGCTTAAACAATTTTATAGTCGCAATTAATCTGATTCACAACACATAATTTTTATGTTTTTTTTTGTATAGCAAAGTTTAAGCTGAAGGTCTATTGTCACATTCACGAAAGCCAAGAAGGTGAGTTGATATTATTTACTGAACAACACAAACCAACCAGTGGCACTGCGTAAACACATCCAAATTTCAGGCCAGGCCTGCCACAGTACCCAGGCCAAGTAGGTCAATCACGCGACTTTACAATACAGCTTCTTCCCGTTCCATGCAGAACTCATGGGGGGGGAGGAATGAGCTTCTTTTTCCCAAACATTACTATGCCACAGGTCTATGCAACCTACAGATCGGGCCACTAGAACTTAAAAGATCAGGCCCCTAGAACATTAAAGGTAGGGCCACTAGCACTTAAAGGTCAGGCAAAGACTCTTAAGGTCAAACCAAGGCCCGACCTGGCCCAAATGATTCGAAGCCACTGAATGCAGCAGTACAAGCAAATAAATGCAATAAATGCAATGAAAAGCAGCTATAGCTACTGCTTCAGCAATGCGCACTCATCCAGCTATATATCGTTGCTTACTTATCTGCAGCGTTTAACGTTATTTGATGATGATGAATTCCACAAGCATTCCGTGTTCTTACTAGTGAATCAGAGAAGCTATCGGATGACTCGCCCTTGACCTTGTTGTCGCCGCTGGACAAGAGTTGTGTCTGAGTCGGTGCATAGGCGCTAGTGTACGAGCTGATGTCCTGACCAATCACAGAGCAACTCGAGCAGAAGGTGCAGTTCTTTCTCAGCGTCACCACCTGCACATACGCACAATGAAAATATTTATTAAATGTGATAGAGCGTTACAGGCCTTCAGCAAGGCTGTTAAACACACAATTGCCACTAGCTGCTAACTTCGTGCCTGATAATTATTTATTTGATTGCCGTCAGGAAGGGCATCAAGCCAGTAAAAACTCAGCTCCGGTAGTCGTCATCAGGGCGCAAAACGTCTAACCTGTGTGAAAACATAGACATTAACATAATAGACATCAAAAAAGAGGTTAGTTCGTTAATGGTAGAGCTACAGTGTGTATCTAAATCTCTATATCTAAAATCTCTATATTAAATACATGTAGATATCTACATGTTCTACATGTCTACATGTTCATGAATAAGTGAATAAAGCATAATTTACAGTACAGTAAAAATTTAGTATTTACAATCGCACGGCGCTAATTACGCTAATTACGGTGTTTCAGACAAGACTTCACATTTAGTTATAGGTCTGAGCAGGGTGATAACCTGCTGAAAGCAATGTAGCTAAACTTAACAATACAGCAGATCTTTATTCCTTAAGTTTTTTTGACTGATCTTCTTAAAGTGTTATTAGTGTATATTATTATACAGCAAGCCTAGTTACCTAGTTACATGTAGGTGCACCTAGTTACCTACACCTAGGCAGTGTACACAGCTGGTCTACATGTACGCGATAAACGTTTAGTTTTTCAAATGAATTTAAATTATGGTCTTCATTTGATTCTTGACTAAGCATTTCAGCATCTACTCAAATTTAAGTTCATATAAATTTAATTTCTGCTCTTCACGTTTTGTTTTATAACTTTTTAATTCCCAGTTAATTCTGTTATTAATTTCAGGCTTAGTATTCTTTAATGAAAATATCATAGATTCACAAGATTGGCCTTAGGCCTAAATCTAAATAAGCTAGACGAAAAAGAAAAGGAAAAGGGGCAGCTGTTCTTTGCTTAGCCCCGTGGCACTAAAGTTGACTGGAATAGGCCTTATTCTTCGCTAGTTTGTATAGGGCCTATCCGTTTCTTACCTTCCAAAAGCATTCACTGCTGCAAACAGCCGAGCAGGCACTGTCAAACACGAAATTTTCTCGCGCATCATTTTCATGTGTTTCACGAATTTTGTGAATCAGCGACTTTCGTGAAAATAAAACGCGCAAAAATAATGCAGCAAAAGCTATTTACTTTGAGGCAGTCCTCAAAAAAGTGAAAATTAAGTATTGCAATCAAATTTCTGAGCGTCAAAACCGCAAAAATAATCTGCACAAAAATTGCATGTTTTACAGTAGGCTATGCGAGTAAAAGTTCTCAGATATAAAATAATGTCTCACCCCTCTCGCTGCGATGAGAAGGGTGCGAAGCGGCTCGGGCGGATTGATGAAGCTCAGCTTCTCACAGCGGACATGGCAGACGGACTGACTCGAGCTGAGCACAAGATCGTAGAGGAAGCGAACCCTGCGTGGCTCGGCAGGACTGCGGAAATAGACGTCGACCGGCAGGACAAAGCTCCCGTAGCCTGACTCAGAGAAACTGTACGGAGGCTCGTTGACGACTAAATGAAACAAACAAGGATGCTCTTGTTAGCGTGTAGCCAGCTCAAACGGGTGTTCACAGGGTGTCATGTTTGAAAATAATTATGTTAGAGTTTTAACGGCATGAAGACTGCTAAACAATCAGTGCAACTGCGCTATTACAACTTTGCAACTAGGAATAAATGTAGCCTTGCCCACAAAAATCTCCATAATCTAGCCAGTCAATCCAACTGAATCAGCAGTAAAGTAAGCCTATAATAAAATAGAGCAAGTAAAGAATTTGCATTGCATTTCATTTAATTATTTTGTACATAGGCTATATTATAAAGTAGGCTACAGTCAAATGTGTCAGTGATCAGAGTTTGTAGCATGCCCTTTCAGAATTTTGAAAAACAAAACAACTACTTGTATTAGGCTATAGACACTGAAGAGGGCCCGCTAGATAATTTTTAGCACGTTTGTAGTAGTAAATTAACGCAAAGTGGTGAGTTTTACGAAGGCCTACATATACCGCATCAAATTGTAAAACCTATTAACTCTGTTAGCCCAGCATTAGACTTGATAGCGTCTTAAGCTGCATTACCGAGACGGCTGTGGCTAACTTACCAATAACAGGCATAGCATTCTCAAGCCTTTTGATGACCAGAGCGACTAAGGCAACAATTTTAATTAGAAACTTGTGTCACTCTGCATCAGTATCACAATGGCTATAAATATTACCACCACATCTATATGCTGAATGCACAACACCTCCTTACAGAAGCTAGGCTTGCACGGAAGCAGACTATACTGCTCCGATATCCTTAGGCTACAACACTATGATACTGCTGCGATGCACTACTGCCATACTACCCTTCGGCTAGCGGTAACAACGTTCAACCAACTAAGTTACAGCCATAACGCACTTTCATGCTAATTTTTATTGACGTTAGAGGCACACAATGCTTCACATTGCAGCATGAATGCTAACAGGGCTACTAGGTACTGTACAATCTTCTTGATTCGTCAAACGACACTTTTACGACCTTCAATTAAGGTGGACCCATGGGACAGCCTCTGAAAAAGCGCTTGCAATCCGGTGTCCAGCGCTAGCCCAGATAACACACAGTAGGTTCAGAACACATCCGCTGCATGCGCGTCCCATCAAAGAATGCAAACGGTCGCTACAGCCGCGAATGCGTGAATAATTCGAATTCGGCCGATAGCTATCAAGATAGCCTTTACGACCCGAGCGTGTCTTAATTTAACTAGGCCTACAACCTACAGGTATCAATAGGACTTAGGAGTGGTCTATAATACAGGTTTTCTTATAATAAAATTAACTATATTTGTTGAAGCCATGTAGGCCTAATAATTGATCCAACGAGGCATAGAGACGCTCGGACAATATTATGTTAGAGGCTGATAAAACTGTAAACCCTAATAAAATTAAACAAAATTGGGCTAGACATTGCAATGTTAAACAGCTTTATTATCACAGCCTTTGACATTCTACAACAAATGAATGTGTCTATAGGAACTTAAAAAGCTACAGGAATTTGAAAAGCTCTATGTTTATGAATCTTCAAATAGGCCATAGAGCGAATGGATAGCAAAATGAACTGCAAATAAATATCTTAGGCATACTATGAAGAAAACTATAAAAAGCAATAGACTGAACGCAAAATAAAACAAAAAGTCTGTCACGACTCAATTAGTGATATAAGCACCAAAACCATAGATCCTGGAAACGATCGCATGGTAATTGATAATAATCGATAATAATTGATAAATTGATAATTGGAAATTGATAGTAATTGATAAATGATATCTTTTGCTAATAATATTATTATTAAGCAGCATATTCTTTCAATCGGCTACAGTGGGTCTATTCAAAACACAGAATTTCGAAACAGTGACAAAGAATTTTATTAGCAACAAGAGGAGTGTAGAATGACACTGCAGCATACAGACCAACAAGAGAAGGGTAGCAAATACAAGCATCTACTAAGCCTACATAGGCTTACAATGCAACTCGACTTGATTAATAAGTATTTCAAGCATGAGATGGGCTTAGCTCATTGAGCTATCATGTTGGTCAATATTTACTATCATGAACGAAATCTATTTAAAATCAGCGATACAATATAACGAGTGGACCAAAAATATAAAACAAAAGGTAAGCTACATTGTAATTATCCCAGACAGTGTCAACCTGCTCGGACGTATGCTAAGTTTGGATTAGATGCCTTGGACTTACTTACAGCACCAGCTGACAGTAAAAAATTGAATTCATGCCATTCAAGCCTGGCATGAGTAGAGAGATGGCTAATAATCGGGAGTTGTGGGGGAGTCTCATCGTGGGGAACCGTCCAACCTTTGCTAGCACGAAAAAGAGGACATAAAACGTAAATGATGACGACAATTATACAAATTTAGTAATAGTACGACTGACTGATTTTATTACGCCTGTAGCTTTGATGCAGGTGAAACTCCACCCTCTCCACGTAAGGCTGTAGCGTGGTGCTGTCAGCGCCCTCCAGCGCCCTCACCAACACGCGCCAGTCGTGCGTGCAGCCTGCTGGGGTCGGCGTGCGCCGCAGTGTAGCGCAGTGACCCAGCTCTAGCCGCACTTGAACCGTCTGCAGACAGGGACGTTACAAGGGCACTATAATTATTATAGATGGAGATCATAAACATAAAATTATTAATTCATGTTTTTATTTTAACTAGGCCTACAAAAAATGTAAGAATTTTAAACATTTAAATCTAGTAGCGCAGATCTGAACAATTATTAAATGTCTCCATTTTAGATTTTAGACATTATAACTTCAAATTGTTTTTGTAAATTGTAAAAAGTTTTATTTCATCTAAAAACTTCTAACCAATTTAGACAATATTAACTGCATGAAATTTTTGACTAAAGGGTGCAAGACCATTAGTCGGTCATAGCCTCAAAGGCTTCGGCGTCAATCTGTTGTTAACATTGAGGGTGTTTGATTGACTTCTCGATGGGTCCAAATGAAACAGTAGAAATATCATTAGAGTCTTTCTACAAAGTTTTCACTAAACAAGCTCAAATACTGGTGGGAATCCAGTCGTTTCAAAATAGTAAAGGGAGGATCAGATCCCCCCTCCTCTCCCCCGATCTTCCGGACTTATCTCACCAATCGCTATCAATGGGTCTATAATGATATATTACGAAGGGCGATGATATTATATGGGCTCAATTAAACGTAATCCATCATGTACGAAAGCATGATTTCGTGCATGCACGGAAAACCAATGCAAAATATCATCAGTTTTTAATGACGTCATTTCGCCACGAGTAGGCCTATGTTTTTCGGTGCATACGCACAATCGCACTTTCGTGCATAGTTGGTTTTGCCCATAGCCTACCTGACACACGACGGCCGTGTCGCTCCTGTCTCTGAAGGCATGTTGACAGCGACGCGTGCCACTGTTCGTCGGCGGCGGGTCGGGACCGAGCGCCGAGGGGCTGGAATCATTGGAGGGCAGTCCGATATTGGGACACGGAGAACAGCGGATCAGTCGACGATACACCGCTAGTTCTTCGTGGGGTAGTGCTGCGCCACACTGGTGCGGGATACACCCTTCCTGGTCCGCCATTCATGGTTCTAAAAAGACGATCCGCACGTCAAAATGTCTACGCCTGCAGTCTTGCTTACAGGTCTAACGTCCGCGTCACGCCTGCTTCTTTGCTTGAGCGAGCCAACGGCCTACTTAGCCTACGATCGAATTAGTATAGGCTGTAGCGTGTGTCGTCGTTCCGCAGCACGACACGACATTTCGCGGACATGTCATGTAGCCTGGAGCTCCTGTCCTAATTAACGGATCGGCTATCTAATATGCGTGCAGTCCTACACCGTCTCTACGACGGTGTGGGACTGCTTCTAGCTTAAACCTAGAGAATAATAGTTGTATACGCTTACTAGCGCATCACGATACCATACGATCTCGTAGCTTCCGTTAATCCGAATTCCGAGTATGAAACTTTACACGTACGGTAATAATTTATGTCGGTCTAGTCTAAAGGCCGGTTGCTAGACTTCGATTTGAAGTGCGATTGTATTTTGTAGTCCGAATTAACCAATCAGATCATTCGATACAGTT
>JAQIWG010002417.1:0-20457 GCA_034695025.1 Chamaedrilus cognettii | reverse complement strand
TTTAGCGGTTATTCACTTAGCGTCTAGTCATAACTGGGTTTAGCGGTTGCTCACTTCGCGCTTAGGTAGCGCCCCCGTTTTATTATTCTGCTTCAGTGCACTCCACTCCGTGTAGCTAGCCCGTAGCATGGAGTGCAGTGAAGAAGAAACTAACTTAGAAGGAACATTTCGTTCCTTTAGCTCACTCCTTCTGTTTATACTTTGGCTTACTTCATCGTCTCGGTACTCAGTCCACTGTCCTTTTTGGTGCTCCGGAGTATATTAAATCAATTGCTCTGTTCCACATTTCAGTAATTGAACTTCTAAGAACAAGCGATCAATATTGGCTTTCAATATTGAATGATCAATATACGCCAAATGGCTTTCTCCAAATGGAAAACAATTTAGCCAACTGCAACTATTTTATTTTATTTTATTTTGGTGATCGACAGATGCGGAAATCGACCTGCCCCGCTGTGTTTCGATGCCCTGCTTCAAGCCCTCTGCTCGCTACTCACCTATTTGATATGTTTCAGACCGGACCTCGTGGATTTTCGCCGTGTAGCCCGTCAGACGCGCCGACAGAACCTGGACATGGCGTTTGACATTGCCGAGAAGCACTTTGGTGTAACGAGGCTGCTGGACTCTGAAGGTAATCTTTTGCTGTTAGTTGCATTACTGCTTTCATTGATTTTAAAAAGGGAAACAAAAGTAATTTTTGAAAACAATAAAATGGAATTAAAGTCAAACTAGGCCTACTTACAATTTTTTAGATGATATCTGGTCTTTGAAATAAATCTTCCCGTTCGAAATTTATCGGAAGCGTGATCGATTGAATTGAATATTTTATTCATAATTCTAATAACGTTAAAGGAAACGTTTGTCTGGAGAACGGTTGTGTTCAGAGGTCACTATTATTAACAATGTCGTGCGTACTGTCTTTGCTCGTGTTAGTTAACTGATAGAATTAATTTATAATGATGACCACATATCCCGTTCGTATAAATAGTCATCAGTTTGCAGCATCAGTGTTAGATTTGATTGAATTTTATCAAATAATCCTCATGCGTTTTTAAATTTAACGTTGCTGGAGTCTGGCTTTTAATAGAGTTATGCTATATATATCGAAATGAGTACCATAGATCACCACATTCCATTATGCAGTTCTTACTTCGCTGTTTACTGTTTTAATACCGTTCTGATTAAATACAGAAGTTTTTTTTTAACCAGTTCTTTTTATTCCCATCCAATTTAATTTTTTTATTGTTTTGCTGTTCAAGTGTGTGGGCATCTAATAGAATAACTTTGTTATGTAGAACTAATACATTTATATTGATGCAGGATTTTGTTTGCGTTTGCTAGACGTGGACGTGGAGGAGCCGGACGAGAAGTCCCTCATCACCTACATCTCCTCCCTCTATGACGTCTTTCCAGACGTCCCTGCTGGCGAACCTAATGTAAGAACCATCACCACCCCTGCTGCTTTCAGCTATAATATTTTCATGCTTATTGGTCTCACCACTACACCACAGCGAGGCGCTGTGGTGTAGTGGTTAAGGTGTTGGACTTCAAGTCCAGAGGACCTGGATTTGAGTCCCGGAGCTGGCAACTACGAAATCATGTGTTACAGGCCCTTCAGCAAGGCTGTTGAACATACAAGTGTCGCTAGCTGCTAACCCCGTGCCAGATAATAATTTATTTGGTTGGCGTCAGGAAGAGCATCCAGCCGTAAATGCCCCCCTCCATCAGTCCTGATGAGGGCACAAACGTGTAAGCGTGTGTGAAAACATGGACATTAGCATAATAGACGTCCGAAAAGGCGGTCAGTTAGTATTGGTTTTATTTGCTTCTGTTTCAATCAGTTAAAGGGTTTAGGAACACGCATAACCTATTGCTTTCTCAGCCTCATAGGAATGTCGGGACAAAAAGCCACCAATCGCTGACGAACGTATTGTAAGAACCATAATCCCTGCTCTCAACTCTCATGCTTGTTGTTCTCAATCGCTTCAGTTTCAATCACTTTAAGGTTAAGGAACAAACCATATCCAATTCCTTTCTCAGCCTTGTAGAAATGTCGAAATCAAAGCCAAAGTATGATCATAACCTGAATCCCATAAATGTGAAATGAAGCGAACCAAACAGAACGGACACCCGAATTGAGGACGTGCGCCCTCTTTTGTATCACTGTATGAGAAATTTGCCGAGGTGATTCAACCATTCCTGACGCAATTTTGACCAATATGGCCGATACATAATGTGACGCAATCGAATACGATACAGCTCGTGCAAAATGTTAGATCCCAGCTAAATATGTTGTGCTGGATATATTTCCATACAAAGCGTGCTATGAACAGTAGCTAGGCATGCTTTGCTGTTTGCTATCAGGACTCTGTGCTCAAGTGGGACGAGTATCGGAGCGTAGCGACACAACTGCGCGACTGGCTGCGCGACAACACCGCGGTCATGCTCAACCACAACTTTCCATCCTCCTACCGAGCACTTAAGGTACCCTTGGATCTGTCATACCAATTATTGTTAGCTGCAGGATTCTGAAGGTTACCTTTGATCTGATCTGCAATATTGCACTACTTGTTACCAAATTTATTCACTGATTCCGTATTACTCAAATATTTGGTTCACGTGTAAGTAATTAATTGATTGATGATTAATTAAGTAAATCTTACATGGATTTTTGAGTGTGATGATACTATGCAGGGTGGTTTCTATTTGAAATGACAACAGCGTGGGTCCTATGTGTAATGACTGCAGTGGATCTTATTTGAAATATATTGTTACAATGTTTGCACTAAAATATATGGTTGTACAGTGTGGGTCCTATTTGCACTGACTGCAGTGTGGGTCCTATTTGCAATGACTACAGTGTGGGTCCTATTTGCAGTGACTACTGTGTGGGTTCTAGGATTACAGGGTCGGTTCTATTTGCAATGACTACAGGGTGGATCCCATTTGCAATGACTACAGTGTGGGTTCTAGGACTACAGGGTGGGTCCTATTTGCAATAACTACAGGGTGGATCTCATTTGCTTGCAGTACATGCAGACGGATGCGAGACGGTTTGCGACAATCGACGTTGCTCGCAAGCAACAAGATAAATATCGACTGGAGGATATCTGCAACGCGTTGAGGGTGAGTGATTTGTGACACTCTTTTTTTTTTTCGTTATCTTCACTGTAGCTTGTGGACTTTTTCGCTTCTGATCATTAGGTATTTGCTGGAAATGATAATATCGTGTACACACAGTTGCTTGTATCCTGACATGAATTTAGTTTAATTTACAACTAACAGTTTCAAACTGAAATTCAGTGGCGGTTCTAGCATCCCGATGGTGGGGGGGGCAGAAGAAGGGCAAAAATTTTGCGCTTTTTTTCCCAGAAAAATTTCTAGGCCCCATTTGGGGGTGATTTTACCGCCATTGAATGTTGAATATCACCAATTCACTGACGGTTAAACAAACCGATGCCCTGGGTGATTTACATTTTTCATAAATAGCGCATCGAATATGCAATACTTAAAATTAGGCTATACAATAGTAGGCTATACATCTACCCCCATTTTTAAGTAAACCTTCCCGTTTTCCTGTAGGTTATTAAATGTAGGCAGGTAGATTTTTACATGTATTTTAAGCAACGCCCAGGTAGCCTACATGTACTGTAGGCCTATATACAGTGCGGATTGAAAAACCAGGCACTGGATTTTTCATGTGCAACTAGGTGTTAACCAAACACTTTTCTTATTAAAATGCGTTATAAATTATTAATGTGGTAATAACATCGTGCAACGATTATTTTGTGGTTTTTCTGATATTTGTGCTATCTTGTTTCAAAAAGTGTTAATTTGATTTAATTTAATCGATGATGAATTTCACTCAAAATTCATTATTTGTAATGAATCGTTTTAAAATCTTCTCTTAAAAAATTGTCGATGAAATTTGAAATAATTACATTGCAGGCTGAGTTCTGTAGTATATTTTCTGTTACTTCGCTGCGCTCGCGTAGGAGTTGCGCGTAAATCCCCGAGAGGACTTTCCGTTGGAGCGCGACCTTCATCTGGACAACCTTGAGCAGATGTGGAACAAGTTTGTCGCTGCTCACCGCGCGAGGGACAAAGCGCTCGAGCTGGAACTTGCCAGGTTCTGGTCTTGAATCTTACAAATGTGTGTATCCAGAAAATGATTGAGGGGTTTGATTCAGCAGTTTGTGTTAATCATAATAACAATAACAATAATAATAACAATAATAATAATAATGGGCATATTTGGCTCTGTTTCGGCATCTAGTGACGTCATAGGGACCTTATTATTCATCTTTCTGCTGGTTGTCATTGCTGGTGTGTAGCGCCCCCGCACCACAATCTTCGTCCACCCCTCCCAGTTCTTAACTTTTCTCACAATGGCCTTCATCGGTTGTTTGGTCCACTTGGTGATGTTATCTTCATGTTGCATTCTTGGTCTTCCACGTCCACGGTTTCCTTCAACCAGCGCCTGCAATCCTCATCAGGGCGCAAAGTGCCTAACCTGTGTGAAAACATGAACGTTAACAGAATAGGCGACCAAATAAAGGCGGTTATATGGTTCTTATAGTGTCACAGCAGCCAGCACTCGTTGTTGCATTGCAGCTTGTTGCAATTGGTTGCGTTAGCAACTCTGTTTTGTGATGTGTGCACTGTGCAGGCTTGAGAGATTGGAGAAGCTGGCTGACAAGCTGGACAGAGACACAAAGCTCTGTTCAGAAGCATTGTACGACATTGAGAGACGAATAGCCGAGGTCAGTACACTTTTTATCACAAAACTATGGCCGCCTACCGCTGCTGTGTTGTGTACTACTACCTACCTACTGCCGTTGTTGTGTTACCTACTGCCGTTGTTGTGTTACCTACTGCCGTTGTTGTGGCTCTGTATATTGCTTAAGCCCATTGCCATGTGGTTCAGCTGAGCTACCTGTCCACGTTGGAAGCCCAGCGTGCGTCCAGAAGCCTTGCGCTGCTGCTGCGCAACACAGAGGCGAGCATCAGCGTCGCGCTCAAGGACGCGCTCACTCTCAGGGAGGAGAGGTTCACCGGCGCGGACAAGCTCTACCGCAAGTAAGCCAATGATACTGGTCCAAGTAGTTTTCTTCTACTTTCTTCCTTTTTAACGCTTCATTATTTAATTATGCAAAGATGATAGATGAATTACTGAATAGAATATCATATGGAAACATGAACAGAATGGTGGAGGATTGCAGGCCTGGGTGGGTTGGATGCTAGGGACCTGCCGTTTGGCAGTGCACTAGACAGAGTTCATGTATTTGTGTCGTCAACAATAGGATGTAGTGCAAACGTGCAAAACTAGCAGGTTAAGGAAATAAGAAACAGAAATCTCCATATGGGCAATTTTTCAGTTTTTCAAACAAGCTTTTCAGTTTTATCTTGAGCTCTTTACAGGCGAGCTTTAATAAACGATGTTGCAAAATCGTATTGTTTATTTGACAAGCAAAACTTTTAAAGGTTATGTTATGAATTATATACTCTTCAAGTGAGTTTTTCAGGCCAATGGTGAGACCTATCTTTATCACATATCATTTAGTGAATAAAAAATCAAGTTCAAATTAAAGATTATATTTCAGATTAAATAAAAATGTCATCTAGTATCAGTATTGTAATGTAGATTAAAATTTTAAGCTCAGTTATTGTTTGCACATGAACTGATTTAGTTGATAAGTCACAGTTTGGTTTCTTGTGTCGCAGTGCGCAGCGGTTGCGTGAGCGCTGGACCAATGCCAATGATTCACTTCACGCAAGCAACGACCTTTCAACCAAGGCTGGCCATGACTCAACCAAGGCCGGCTACGACTCGGCCGACAGCAGAGCACAAGGAAACGACGAGCGCGGCAGATCTGTGGACTATCGACCGGGCGGTGAGGGCGTCGGATCTGACTCGTACAGGGGCGGTAGGACGGGGTTGGTTGGAAGGGGCGACGGAAGGGGTGGGGCGGACGATCGCTATGTTTACAGCGACATGGAGCGACAGAGATCCGCAGGATACGCTAGTGGCGATGGAATGGATGTAGATGATGAGTCGTCGAGTCGATGGAACAATGATGTGCGGGACAGAGAGGGGTTTAGATCTGAGAGGGGGAGTGCCATGTCGGATTCTGACCTACGCAAGGCGGGAGCGGGAGGGGGAGGGGGAGAGCCACGGGGGGGTAACAGCTTTGACTTTGACTCGCGTCAAAATGTCGGCGCCTCAAAGTGTCCATCTGGTGATGAAGTGAGTGAAACGAGAGGTGCTGTTGGATTTAGAACACGACAAAACGAAACGAATGGCGAATCTACATTTAATCGCGATACCAGAGAGCAGGAGACCAGATCGTCGAGGAGCGGTGCCGCTAGCGGTGAATCAGACCGACGGGACCTTGCAACAGCCATGCGTCCGAGCTCCTGGCACCAGCAGACCGTCCAGACCGTCGTTCTTTCATCCACCGCGTCATTTGTTCCCGATGGTCAGATCCTCCAGGCCATGGTCCTCAACCCCGCGTCAAAGAAACGTGTAACATTTGCTGAAGCAATCTCCTGCGGGGCGTTTGACGCACGGGTTGGTGTGTTTGTCGATAGGGTCACTGGGAGGAAACATTCGCTGGGTGACGCGCTGCGCGATGGGATCATTGATGAGGATCTAGCGGGCGACCTCAGACGACCTTGCGGGGTTCGCGACCCGTCGGGGCGCGACCTTTCTGTCGTCGACGCGATGAAGCAGGGGTTGTTTGACCCGATCGCCGGGGTGGTTCATCATCCGAGCGTCGGCGTGCCCTTGTCGCTTTACGATGCGATCGAGAAGGGACTGATCACGAGCGAGGCAGCGAAAATTCTTTCATTTGTCGACATCACGACGAAGGTGACGAATCTCATGCATGGGTTTTACGGACTGAGGGATTTTGCGACGGCCGGGTTACCAATGGGGTTACATGATGCCGTCACGAAGGGTTTGTATGAAACCCGGCGCAGAACCATCGTCGAGCCTTTGACCCGTGAGGTGTTGACCCTTGACGAAGCTATAGCGAGAAATATCATCGACCCGTCGATAAGAGAAATTGTTGACGTATCTACAGGAGATATGATCACTCTCGCAGATGCGATCGCGCGCAAAATTGTCGATCCCAAAGCGGGAACGTTCTTCGACGTGAAAACTCGTTTGCGGGTGACATTCGACGAGGCTGTTCGGAAGGGTTTTATCTGCAAGCCGGTGACTCTGCATGACGCATTGACGCGAGGGTTGTTGGGGGAGGACGGGTTCATGAGGGGCAGGCGTGCAGGTCGCGGTCTAACACTGATGGAGGCCGTCGAGGCCGGTCTCTTGGACTCGGATGACAAGGGAATCTTGGACCCACGCACCAACGCACTTATGTCGATACATGAGGCGCTAAAGCGAGGAATTCTTACCACGCGCGGACTATTTGCGGATCACACAATCGGTATGGATATTTCCATTCAACAGGCCGTTAACGATGGCCTCGTGTGTTTAATCGCAAAAAGCGTGTCCTTTGCCGAAAGATCATTCGCTGATTCTACCGGGGAGCGTCTGACGCTAGTCGATGCGATCAACAGGGGTGTGATTAACGTGACGACGTGTCAGCTGAAACACTCAGGACGAGAAATATCATTTATCGACGCCGCTCAGCAGGGATTGGTCGACGCCGAGGCGATCCAGCGGCTCCTAGACGACAGCGGAATACGTAAACCTGACGGAAGCTCGATGTCAATCGCGCAGTTGATCGCCGGCAGGTTGTTCGACCTTCAGACCGGTCAGATAACCGATCCATCAAGCGGTCATGTTATATCGATGGAGGACGCCGTTTCGGCGAGGGTTATCTCGTCGTCCGACGCCAAGCGCCTAATGGAAGTGACCTGCCCGGTGGTTTCCATGACAACGGTTGTCTCGGAGATGAGGGTTAGAAGCTCGGGGACTCGCCCGACCAAGGTGATGTCAGCGGTGGAGGCAGTACGCGCCGGGGTGATCGACGAGGAGGGGGACTGCTACACCGACACCGTCACCGGGAGGACGATGAGCATCGCAGAGGCCGTTGAGAAGGGGTATGTCAGGCTGTCCGATGGTAGCGAGGACGGGAAGGGTTCATTGAATGTTAAGTCACTGCTTGTGCGGGATAAAAATGGAGTATTTGGAGATCGGTTGAGTGGGTCTGAGGATAGAATGGATACGGATGTGGATTATGAATCAGGTGGAAAGTTTGGTGCGTCCTCAAGTTTCAATAATGGCCAGAAAACGGATGAAGATGGACGACGAGCTAAACACGACGATGCTACTCTGTCCAGTGGAGAGTTGTCCGGAAAGAGTTGGCAAGATTCTCGTCAGGCGGCGTCACCCGGAGAATTATCGACGAAGCGTTTAAAGACCAGTGACAATGCACGCGATACATCCGACGCATCAAACGATGCGCTTATTGTGGACAATGTGGCGTTTCATGTGAAGAGACGAGTGGTGGTGCGGGCAGTCATCGACGCGGCGACCATGAAGGAGATTTCTGTTGAGGAGGCGGAGCGACGAGGGATCCTCGACATGCAGCGACTGACATACACCAACACGCGAAACGATGAGCTACTCTCCTTCCAGGAAGCGATAGACCGTGGCCTGCTGCGCGCCGACGGGGAGGGGCTGCGGCCTCACAGCGTCGCGGCAGCCTCCGTGAGGGAAACCAAGAGTTACCGCATCACCGGGGCGCTGGATCCCAGCACCGCGGCGATAGTGGACGTGAACACGGCGCGCGGGAAAGGCATCATCGACCAGGGGATGTACGTGGGGCGCGATGGGGATGGGAGGGAGTTGAGGATCCCGATATCGGAGGCGATCAGGCGCGGTTTGATTGTCGCCGAGGAATCGGCTGTGCCGGCGGCGGAGTCAGCAGATTATTTGCAAGAGACGCAGACATTTGCTGTGCGTGCTGTCTTTGATCCCGCGTCGGGTGCAGAAATGTCGGTCGCTGAAGCGATACGCCGAGGTGTTCTCGATCAGACGAAGGGAACGTTCCGGAATACGGTCACTGGGGAAACAACAGGGATCCCGGAGGCAGTGGCGCGCGGGTTTGTGGTCGCCGACGTGTCGTCCAGCACCGAGTCGACGACGTCGCGAGTCACGGGGATGACTCAGGGAGTGACGGTTATGTCGCGCGGTGTTGAGTACACGGTCACGGCGGCGCTCAACACACGGACCAATCAATGGTTTGTTTGAGTTTTTATATGCTGCACTTTAATATAGCAGCAATATATAGCAGCCAATAGAGCAGCTATAGGCCTATGTGGTTTGTTTGCTACACTTTTCGTGTGAATAAAGTTACATATAATATCAATGTTCAATGATTTGCGCATCACTCGCTGTTAGCATTGGGACACTGGACTATGACTGGAGTTGCGAGAAAGGAAAAATACATTCCCACTGGAGCAAGCTCTGTGATCATATGATAGTCTCACAAATGTGTACAGAAGATTAATTTTCATAAGCGGATTTTTGACTGAAAATATTCTAAGGGCTGGTTTCTCAGATGCGGATTTAATGGTGGTTCAGGATTTAGCCCATCTTTTGCATAGGGTAAATCCTGAACCACCACTATTAAGTCCATGTCGGAGAAACTTGGCCTAAATAATTTAGTTGAAAACGATTCGCAGTTTGTAAAACGTCATCAAATTTGCTGATATGAATACATCGGCTGTACAAAAATGTCTATTGACTTTTTATCTTAATGTACCTGCAGCATTGTATTTCTCTTCCAGTCTCCATCCGCCTCTTCTGTTGTGTCTGTATTGATGAACACTCCAGGAATTATTGACTTTATGCTGCACTTATTCATAGTGTTTCAACCCCTGAAGCCTGGGAAACAAAGAATTGGTTTGCAGACCAGAGCTCCGCAGGCGAGTCGTAAAGGACGGCTAAAGAAAGGGGAGCGGTTCTGTGCCGGCTCTTTTGCACAGAATCTAACTGTGTATAGTCTTTGAGCTACACACAGTGACACTAAGCTACATTAAAAACAACAAAAAATCATTACAGCGTTAAATTATTCTATGGGTTAATTTACGTTACTACTAATTTTATTTATTATTTTATACTAATCTCGTATAATGATTGTCCTGGGTTATGATTTTACAGCCCATTTGCAAACAAGAGAAGAAGATGAATAATATATTTAATATTAATTGTGCGTTTATTTCTAAGGTTGCCGGTCAACGAAGCGATGAAAGCTGGTATACTGGAACCAGCCCACGGTACGTACACCAACGCGGGCACCGGCAAGAAGCTCTCGCTCAGCGACGCACTCGAATGCGGCCTCATTCGCACGGAACATTCTGGACGCGACTCGGCACGACGAGATGACGAGAAGATCACGAGTCTCCACATTGACGACGTGCGTGACGCGCTGCGCCAGGGGGCGCTCACGGAGGAACGGGTTTTGGAGGAAAGCAAAACGTTCCAAATCTCCGGCGTGGCCGACCCTAAATCGGGCGCCATGATGTCGCTGGCGGAAGCCATTGCCGCTGGACTCGTTGACGAATCGCAGGGCGTGTACATCAACCCGCTGATCAATCAGAGGCTGCCGATCGCCGAGGCGCTGGCCCGCGGCTACATCGAAGGGGATGTTATTCGGCGGACGGACCCGCTGGAGCTGTTCAGGATTTCGGTGTCGTCTGGAGGAGGGGGGAGGGAGGAGGTGGTGGCAGCGTTCAGCCCCATCACGGGGGCGTTTGTACAGGCGGCGGTGGCGGTGCAGCTGGGACTGTTGAGCTGGGACCTGGAGACGTACTACGACCCGGTGAGGGATGAGAGGATGGGCGTGGGGGAGGCCATCAGGCGCAACCTCGTCAAGGTATCCATATTTGTGTATGTTAGGTGTGTGCCTGTCTTCAATTGTACCAATTCAAATATTTATCATTAGGTTTCTTAATACGTTTATGTATTGCGTTTTATTTTATATAAATGTGAATTAGTTATTATTTGTAAACAAAAATTGCACTCATAATCTGATGGTTGTGTAAAGATGTGGCCTTCTCACTCCATTTGCCTTGGATTATTGCGCATCACAGATTGAGACTGGCAACTATTCACAACTGTGGTACTTAACAAAAGTAGTACTTAACAACTGGCAACTATCATAGTTTGTTTGCAGCATTGCTGGCCTTCAAAACAACGTTTGTGTCTAACAAGAATATGAGCCTCATAGGCCATGCCATTGGATGAAAATCTGATCAATGCTACAAGTCGTTTCTGGGAGAGTCTGGGGAGGGTCGGATCTTGCCAATAATTGAAAGTAGGGCATGGATTCCCCCAATATTTAAGCATGTGTAATGTAAACTTGTATTCCTACCTCTTCTATATTTTGACAGTCGACACTCTTGAGACACAACAAGCTTTCTTCTGCTCGCCCAAATATTCAAAACGGGTCGTAGCCTATATATACGTCGTAATGCATCAGTGCGGTGCATCAAATGCCTGCATAAGATGGATTTAAAAGTATGTATTTGATGTATCGTATGAACAGCTTGAAAGAGAAGGATATGAAAGCTAAGGGATTAAGGCGCGAAGTTGTGACGGATAGGATAAGGTGGAGGGCGGGTGGTCATGGCTGCAAACGGCCTACCCCTGCATAAGCGGGGAATGCAGCCACAAAACGCGCACGCGCGTGTGTGTGTCTCGTATCGAGCATGGCGTGGCTTATTGTTCAGGTGCAGGACTCTGACTCCTCAGCCCGGCAGAGCTATGACGACGCTCGCGTGCTCGTCGACTGGCTGACCGGTGACGTCACCGACCCCTCCACCGGGCGCGTCATCGACATTGCCGAGGCCGTGCGTCTGGAAATCATCGACGAAAGCACCGCGCAGGCGCTGCGCAAGAGCCTGGCTCGACGCGGCTTGCTAAAGGGTGGCGCCACTTCCCCCGCTGCGACGTCCAGCATGGTCTTTGAGGTGACCGAAAGGACAAATCAGGACGGGGAGTCGATGGTTTATGAGGAAGCAGGGTCCGATGGTGGGGCGGTGGGGATGTCAGTCACGGGCGAGGGGGAGGATCCACAAGGAGGTCGGCTGTCAATGGATGCTGCTGTTAATTTGAGACTTTACAGTCTTCGTTCCGGAACGTTTCGTGATCCGCACACGGGCCTGACCATCAGACTTGCGGAGGCCGTGGAGAAGGGCCGCATCAATGCGAGCCTTCCGGCGCTGATCGACGCGCAAACGGGCGTCGCGATGTCGTTGGACGACGCTATGAGAAAGGGTGTGATCACGCGCGATGGGCGGTTGGACGAGCGACGCGCGGCCGCCATGAAACTGACCCTGCTGCCGGAACTGACGTCAGAGGACCAGCCTGTCCAGATGAACCTCGAGGATGCCATCATTACAGGGCTGTTCGTCGCGGAGCGAGGGGTGTTTCGCCACCCCCAGACGTGGGAGTTGATGACCCTCGCGCAGGCCGTCGAGATGGATTTCATTGCCGGTGACGGAAGCGTCGTTACGAATCCCGTCACCGGGGAAATGACGACCCTGGCGGAAGCGCTGAGGCGGAAGGACATCGACGGTGCGATGGGAAGGTACATGGCTGGCGGGTTGAACATTAACTTGTGCCAGGCGGCACTCAAGGGACTTCTTGAGCCAGCGTACCGACATCACGGAGCCGAGGTCCTCGACAGGTCGTCGGGGGAACTGATTCCCCTCCCGGACGCCATTAAGGCGTGGGTCGTTGACCGCAGCAAGCCGGTCGTGTTCGACGTGGCGTCAAAGAAAAGGGTATCCATCTCGCGCGCGGTTGAGTCGGGGGTGATGAGCGGGGCGACGTTTGGCGTGGGGGGGCGAACAGCGGGGGAGGCGGCGCGCCTGGGAGTGATACGACTGGAGGGGGTGCCGGTGCTCGCGACCGGGGATCATCGGAGACATCTGGTGAGGGTTGAGCGGGAGGCGGGGGTGGCAGTGAGCAGGGGCGTGAGGCTGGTTGAGAAAGTGACCGAACACCCTGCGAAGGACGTCTCATCAGTCGCGGATAAGACAAAGACCGCTACGGATGCATCACCGGTTAAAGGCAAGAGAAGTTTTAACGAGGCTGCAGATTCTGATGCGAATGTGCACCAGACCAAAGACACCTACGATGACACTGAATCCGACAATACCGGCCTGCAAACTAAGCCATATGGAAAAGTACCACACTTGGACGAGAAAACCAAATATTTTGGCGACGAGAAAAATGTGGGACCTGGCTTTGGACAAGACCAGTTGAGGCCTTCGAGCGACAGACGGGGTGCATTGAGGGCCGACGAAGAAACAGAGAGTCAAACAACATTTGACGGAAAGGTATATCCACTGAAGCCTACTGGCGAGGCAAACAAGAATTTGCTGATAAAAGATGAAGATGATGTGGAAGATCCGTTTGGCATTAAAAAGCTTCGCAAAGTCGCATCGCCGCTGAAGTCAGGCAATGGTGAGGTTGAGGAACAGTTGAGGTCTCCCACAAGATCAGCAGACAAGGAGCTGACAAGGGGGACCGGTCCAAGGGTGCCTGATAAACCAGGACAAGGAAAGAAAAGCTGGACAGAGGGCGTTACGTCAGTGGATGCAGAACGTAGCTCTCTGTCTTCTGATCAGCAACCATCGGTCGATGGAAAGCCTTCAAGCCGAGACAATGATGTCAATATTGATCGAAATGGTCGTGAGGAGAAGCGATCGACTGGCAATGCTGAAGAGTGCACGGATGTTGGAGGTGTTGCTGGGAGTGATGATGCTCGGGGTGTAGCCTCAACAGCCAGCCCCACCAAGAAGGCAGTGCAAGGTTCGGCTACTGCTGACCGCCCGGAACAGCTCAAGGAATTCGACCTGGCTCTCCAATTCCGCGCCACCGGCTCTCTTGTCGATTCGTTAATCGGCAGAACGTTGTCGGTCAGCGAGGCTGTCGCGAAGGGCGTCATCAATTTGGACTGGACGTCGGGGGTGGTCACCGACGCGCAAAGTGGAGAGGCGATGACCGCCGAGGAAGCGCTGCGTCGTGGCATCATCGACGCTCATATCAAACAACGCATTGACGACCGCATGCGACAGAGGTCGATGGAGGCCACGGGGCCGATGACTATCAACGAAGCGCTATCTCGAGGGTTGTTGAACGTGTCCCTAGCGCGCGTACACAATCCAGTTGACAACCGGCGTATGAGCATTGCGGAGGCGATCGACGCTGGGTTTCTCGACGTCGATCGCTCGACTATCATCAACCCGACAACTAATCGTGCGACGAGCCTGACGGAGCTGATCCGAGCGGGGCTCTTTGACGCGCACTCAGGGGAACTGAGGAACAAGGCGACGGGCAGAAAGATGACCCTCGCTGAGGTCGTGTTGGAAGGACTGATACCCATGCAGGGGCTGTCAAACAGGGACGCAGTGACGTCATCAGCGGACGGAGCAGGGAGTGGGAACGTGACGGCAAATGGCGGCAACAAGGGATTCCAATTGGAGCGATCCAACGAGTTTGACACCGATGTTAGGGGCGTTAGTTACGAGGAGGCGGTAAAACGAGGGCTGATCGACGTGAAGAAAAACACGTTTCTCGATACGAGCACTGGATCCGAGATGCCCCTTGATGTTGCAATAAAGCGAGGCTATGTCATCATCTCCAGCAGGGAAACAAAAACTCGAGTCGCAGATGAAACGAACGAGTCTCTGCCGATAGGCGTCGTTAAAACAGTTCGATCAATCGGCGGCATGAACTTCCCAATGACGTTCGCCGTTGCCATTGGCGACGGACTGTACGACGACGCGACGGGGTCGTTCACCGATCCCCGGTCGGGTCGGAGGGTCAGCCTGACCACCGCCATCTCCAGCGGGCTCGTCGACGGGAATTCCACGGTTATAGACCCGCGCACCGGCGTGCCGGTAACGCTCATCGTCGCGCTGCGGGATGGTTTGATCGACGCTAAGTCCGGGCGGTTTGTTGACCCAGCAGACGGAAAGCTGCTACGGCTCCAGGAGTCCGTCCAGCTTGGGCTCGTGAAGCTCGTACGGTCCCAGCCGGCCATCTCCAACCTCGTCATCATCGCGCAGCGTGGCGGCAACGCAACAGTCGTCGATCCGACGACAGGCGACGCGATCGACTGGGACGAGGCGTGCGCGAGGGGGATCGTTGACCTGGATTCGATGCGATACAAAGACGCGCGCGGCAACAAGTCGATGAGTCTAGAGGACGCGACCGATGCGGGGCTCGTCAGTTTTGGGTTGTCGTCGCGGGAAAACGATGGGAGGGAATCGCCGACGGGTGGCGTTCGGATTCTTAACATCCAGGGGGCCGTGCACCCGGGGACAGGGAGGGAGCTGACGCTGCTCGAGGCGATCGACGAGGGGCTCATCGCCCCCGCGACGGGGCACTTCATCCACCCAGGGACCGGGGAGATTCTGTCACTAGAGCGCGCCGCCAGCGAGGGATGGGTCATCACCGATCCAGGTCAGAGAAGTTCGGCGCGGGCGTATAGCATCGGGTCGGTTAGGGATACCCGGGAGGGGGAGTGGGTGCAGCCGGGTGAGGGGGCGAGGCGGGGCTTTTTGGATGTGGCACGGGGGCGGTACACCGATGGAGCGACGGGGGAGTCGATGTCGCTTGATGAGGCGATGCAGCGAGGGTTGATCAGCGCTAAAGGGGTGCGGGGGGTGAGGTCTGCCGAGTCCTCATCACATGACGATAAGGTGCGTTATGCTTGTCAGTATGTAATGTGATGTATATACCTCGTAGCTAATCATTCATGGATTTGTGCATGCACTGCACTGATTTATCAATTATCCATGATTTATGCGACGGGTACTTGCCGCCAGTTGTTCAAAACTTTCTTTAAAATACGCCCTGCGCAGGTGTTCGAAACTTTCCTTAAAATTTACCCTGCCGCCAGATGTTCTAACCTAACAGTAAAATACGCTGTGCCGCCAGGTGTTTTCCATCAAGACGGTGGTGGACGCGCTGACAGGGGAGGAGCTCCACCCTACCGAGGCGGTGGACCGCGGCGTCCTTGATCTCTCCAGCGGCCTCTACTACGACCGGCGCACCGGGCGCTCCCTCACCCTCCACGACGCCTTCGCCGCTGGACTCATCCGCGCCGAGCCGGATACCGGCGGGGGGCGCATTGCCGTGGTAACGGCCTCGCTGGAATCTCGCTCCATGGTCATACAGTCGGTCGTCGACACTCGGACGGGGGAGAAATTAGGCGTAGCCGAGGCGATGGCGCGGGGGCTGCTGGACCCGGCAGTGTGTCGGTACACGGATTTGAAGACCGGGGGGGTGATGTCGATCAGGGAAGCGGTGGAGCGGGGGCTTGTTGTTGCGGTGGGGGAGTGGGAGGATGGGGGGAAGGTGCCCCCTCCCGGCGTGATGATCAAGGAGACCAAGTCGTTCATGATAAAGTCGGTCATTGATGCGAGTACTGGGGAGGAGATACCCATCGCAGACGCGCTGCGACATAAACTCGTTGACAAGGTAGTGCTTGCTCGAATTGCATGTAGTAACAGCAGGGCTTGCATCGATGGACAAATTGCATATAATGCCAGGGCTTGAACCAATGGACGGGTAGGGAGGACTGAACAACCTAACTCAATTGTAAACCTCTCCGCCTTTGAGGAAAAAACGCGCGCTGGGGGATTGAGTTTTGAGGCTTTTCAACTCCCCAGGTTTCTTTAATATTTTTGCCCCCCTCACCTCAGTTTCCCTATTCCTTCGTGTTTAACAAAAAGTCTATTGTCTGTCCCTACCCCATCTTCCTACGATGTCTACCAGTCTACGGTGGAACCACCACCAGCGACCATCAGCTGGTGCAATGGGGCATCACCTTTTCCCTCAAAGGGCTTCCCCGTAAGGGGTTAGAACGACGACCCCATCTTCCTCTTCCCCTGGTCGTGAATTAAATCAAAAAGGTAAAAGTCTTTGTCAGGACCCCCCTGCCGACTGATTCCTATGGGCCCAACCATATTTTTGTGGAAAATGAACCTCCAACACAATTTTTCAGCCACTCCCAGACCTCTATTAAAATGCCTATCCCTCACCTTATTTTGGCCGATGCAGGTACTAACTGGTAAATATCTGAAAATAACTGGTAGGCCTATGCCATTTTGTCTAGTTGGGCATTGTGATTCTATCATACCCTTACGTGAAGGTTATAAAGCTTGGAACTCACTTTGGCCAGTTTGCGCACATTTTTGTCACTTATTAACTTGAGATTAAACCAGATATAAATTTACAGACAGCTAATACTGCTAACTAAAATTACAATACAATTAGAAATCGAATCGATCATAAAATGACAATTTAAAAGACAATTTGAAATACAATGTCAACCTTTGGAAGCCTAACATTTGCAAAACGGTACATGATAAAAAAGAAGACACTTGAGATTAAATATGAATGTTGTAGTGTCCTCTACTAACTATGAAACATCCTTCGTCTTGAAATGGAATAAGCAGTAAGACGACTTGTTTGCTATGTTGTAGCAATTTAAATTACAAATGTATATTCAATTTTATATGAATGTGGTGTCAAAAGAATGCAGAAAGAAATTAGAGTTAGAGAATGTTCACATATACAAGATCTTATGAAAATCTTTAAGTTAGCAATAGACTTAAATGTTATTTAGTCAAGTTTACTTAATTGAAATAGCTTCAGCAATGCTGTCAGAATCTTTGTGTATTTTGTCTGCGATGTTGACAGCAATATGTAGTGCTTCTTGACCACTGGCAACAACTTTGATAGTTAGATTGAAGTTTTATTGAAATTTAAACTGGAGTCATTGAAGACATGATGAATTTAGAAAAAAAAAAAAAAGTGTTTTTGAGAGTTTGTCGCTATCCAGGTGAAGGGCGAGTACTGGAACTCGCTGACCAATAAGATGATGCCGCTGGAGGACGCCATCCACGCTGGCCTCGTCGTCGTCGAGTCCACCGATGCATCCATCCGTCGCGAGGCCCTCGTTCAACTCGGCAACAACGGCACAACGACGCACGTCCACGCTATTCTGTCGGTGCGCGACCCTCGCACCGGGGAGCAGTTTGACCCCGTAGTTGCCGAGCGGCGCGGCCTCATCAACAAGGCGCAGGGGGTGTACACGGACCCGGTGGGGGGAGAAAAAATGTCGATTGGTGAAGCGATCCGACAGGGGTTTATCACCGCCGAGGCCGTTGACGAACCGGATTATGACGAACTGCCGTACGATGCGGGGAGTTACGCGACGCTGGAGACCGGCGGGGGGCGAGGGGAAGCGCCACGCATAAATGTGCACTCGATCATCGATCCACACGCGGGGGAGGAGATATCGGTGGTGGAGGCAGTGCGGCGGGGGCTATTTGACCCGAGGACAGGGATGTATCGTGACCCGTTCACGAGCGAGGTCATCACGGCGGAGGAAGCGATACGCAAAGGGTGGATACTTCCCGCCGTGCCCGGCAGGGTCCTGTCTGAGGCGAGGCCGGTGACGGAGTCTCTGAAGAAGACCTTGGTCATCACTAGGGTCATAGATCCACGCAACGGGCAGACCATGACCGTTGACGAAGCGATACGACTGGGAATACTGGACCTTGAGAAGGGCTATGTCATCGACGCAAGATCCGGGGACAAGATTGCGCTTGAGAAAGCTTACGAGGACGGGATTGTGATCGTTGAAAGCGCGCCGGAACAGGGGACGAATTTCGTGATTGCTCCATTTAGGGAGGAGAAGAAGGGAATGACTGCGTCGCAGGCCATTCAGTCGGGCCGGTTGGACCTGGATGAAGGAATCTTCTTTGATCTGTCGACTGGACAACGCATGAGCGTGTCGGAAGCGCTCAAGTCTGGCAAGCTCATCGCCGACATTGATCTGTCCTTTGATCGTCCTGGAGCCAGTAAGCAAAATGGATCTACGAGCGATGCCGATAACAATGCAACATACACGATTGCCCGGCCGCTCACTGTCCCCCTAACCCCAGGGGTTGAGGAGAATGAAGCTACCGCCACTCCGCCAAAAGGTGGAATCACGTTCCGGATTTATCCGCAGCCCCCGACTGACGTCGTCGGTGAAGCGCCAAAGGCGGAGCCGCCTCCTTTGGTTGCCGCCGGACCAGCGGTATCATTTGCCGAGGCTCTGAGACGGGGGGCAATCGACGAGAAGGCGGGGACTTACCGGGACCCCGCGACAGGGCGACTGATGAGCATCACGGACGCGGTCAAGGTTGGATTGCTGACGCCGAGACTCGCCGAGTGGACTGCTTCGAGTGAAGGGTTGCTGCAGGGTGGGAGAGGCACTTCTGGGGAAGAAACGAGTCGGGGAAAAACTGATGGTTATGAAGCAACGACAGGTCGGGGAAAAACCGATGGCCATGATGCAGTTTCAGGTCGAGGAAAAACAGATGATTATGATGCGGCACGGCGCAGTACCGCGGGAAGCGGCGATAATCTTTCTCTTGGAACGGACAGTCGACAGCGACCAGCAGACATGTTGGATTCAGGCATCGGAGACGTGCTCAAGGATTTAGAATGCCTCTCGGCCGAGATCAGCTCCGATGAAAAGAAAATGGGAGAAGATCGGGTGAGCGGCCTGGGGGCATCAGGTGCCGGCAATGCCTCTTTGGATACAAAACAAACCCACTCGGCTAACGCACAACTTCACCGGATGCTGACGAAGGAAGTTCAGTCGCCAACAAACGGTGACCTTGAAGCACCCTCGATAGGAGTCGAAGGTCAGGTGGTTCACGAGTCGACGCTTGGGGTGTACTTCAAGAAGCAGGACTTCAAAATTGATCCGAGTGGGTTCGTTGTCAATGTGTTGACCGGAGAAACGATGTCAATGCAGGATGCTCTGATGCAGCACATCATAGACGTGGATGCAGGATCAGCGGATGGAAATGCACTTCTATCTCTCATCAGCAAGAAGTCTGAGGTATGCAGTTTTGAGTTATGTTGTTTGTGTCTTGCATTCAGTTGTGGCTTGAGTCCTAAGATTTCTTGTGTTAGGTTTGGTTTATTTGGGTTAATTCGAGGTCGTGAACTACCGGTACTTAGATATAAATTGTCATTAGATTTTTTGTTAATTATATATGTATTTAGGATTTTTTTATTGCTGTCAAGCAATTTGCGGCTGTGAATTGTTTACTAAGATTTTTCTGATTTTTTCGTGACTATATATTAATAGATTTTATAAGTTTATTTAGTATCATTTGTTTTCATGCTATCTCATTACATGCTATTCATGTTTTTCTGCTAATTCTACCAGTTTTTAAATTATTAATTTTGAATTAATGGAATAGTGTTTTCAGTTACTATTTGTTCTCATAGTCATTTGATTGAACATTGCACATAATTTCTGAATTAACGTACTGGTATCTTAAATATATATCGCATGATTTTTTTGTAACAAGTTTTAGTTGTCAAGTCCCTTTTCTCCTTTAAATCCAGGCTTAAAACTCATTTTTTCAAATCCGCTTTCTGTATGTAGTCTGTTGCAC
>JAQIWG010002416.1:0-20463 GCA_034695025.1 Chamaedrilus cognettii | reverse complement strand
GGGGGCGGGGGGGAGGGAGACTAGAACGCACAAATTTTTGTCATTCTTAACATGATATCTGAATTATTTTTGTACCATAGTCGGACTCAACAATTTACAAAAGGAGGGCTTAGACAGAAAGAGAATTAACTTAACAAAACACGAAAAACTTGATTGAAAGGGCTTAGCTGGAATTCAGCTGGGGCGAGATTGAAATTAAAACAGGCGGCTTGGTCCCCCCAAATCCCTCCTCCCCTTTAACCTACAGTAACGGACTTCAAAGGGTTTGGCTTAAATTCAACTCGGGGGGTGGGTTAATTCAAAAACAGGGGGGCTAAGAACCCCCCAAGCCCTCCTAGAACCGCCACTGGGCCAGTCGCCTGTAACTGTACAGCAGCAGCTGCTTCGAACTGCGATCAAAGCTGAGCGGCGATACCCGACACCTATCGAGAGAGCATCGGCGAGGCCTGGACTTCCTTCCTAGTGTCGGCAGGCGCCTATAAACGGGACGTCTGCGCACGCTGCGTGTTTATGGGGGTATACTGGCTTAATGCAGCGGTACATCGTATAGGACTACCAGTTAAGTTTTTATGTAGGCCAGAAAGCAGTATTGTATTGCGTGCGTGTTGTTTTGTCAGCATTCTTTTGGAATTGCGTCAAAGGCCTAACGCGAAAACGGAAGTTGGATTTCTTTTGATTAGAATTTCATTTCTTGAATCATTGTAGGCCTAACTAGAATTTAATTTACGAAATCATTTGTAGGCCTAAATAGCTTATATTATGAATTGCGTCGAACACCACGCGAAGCTTAAATACTATGGACCTCACCTGTAATAGGCTAATAACCACAAGCTGGCCTGATCAGCACCGACCTATCATAGCGACTTGTAAGTATCGGCAGAGACATGCAATAGCTACTAGTATTCAGCACCTAAAGATTGTAGCTACGAGTATTCAGCACCTACAGATAGTAGCTACAACTTACAACAAGTAATACAAGTGTTCAGCACCGACCTATAATAGCCACACGTATTCAGCGCCGACCTGCAACAGCTACAAGTATTCAGCATCGACCTGTAACAGCCACAAGTATTCAGCGCCGACCTGTAACAGCTACAAGTATTCAGCACCGACCTGCAACAGCTACAAGTATTCAGCGCCGACCTGTAACAGCTACAAGTATTCAGCGCCGACCTGTAACAGCTACAAGTATTCAGCATCGACGTGTAACAGCTACAAGTATTCAGCATCGACCTGTAACAGTCACAAGTATTCACCGCCGACCTGTAACAGCTACAAGTATTCAACGCCGACCTATAATTACCAGCTACACGTAGGCCTATTTAGCGCCGGAGTGAAGAAGACCGCTCACGACGATTAGCATCATTCAGATTCACGGTCCACGATCGGCCAGCCGTCTAGCATGCCCCCGCGCCCCTGGGACCGCGCCCCTCGAGGGGGTGGGGGTCTGGAGGTGACTGCACTCGTGCTCTGTGTGGTGCTGACCACTAGGCAGGTCGCGGGGGGGCAGCAGTACTTCACGGACCAATGGGCTGTGCGCGTGGACGGCGGGGAGATGGAGGCTCGACAGGTGGCCAGTCGGCACGGCTTCACCTACGTCGATAGGGTAAGTAACGGTTACCTACCACAGGGATTTATCGGATTTTATCTTATCGGATTCGATTTTATCGGATTTTAGACACCCACTCCACACCCCAACGCCCCCCCCCCATTTTTTGAGCTACACCCCTTCCTTCAATTTGTTTTGGAACACCCCACCTATGGGGAGTTGTATGGGGGGCATTTGGGATCAGGAACACCACCTCTGTAGGAGTGTGTTGGGCGCGCAAAGTGATGAATGATTTGATATGATGTATTGATATGATGATTTGATATGGAGAATTGGAATAGCGAGTTGTGAGAAACAGATTTTGAGGGCATCCTTAGCTCTCAGCACCCCTCTCCCCCGCTTGTGAGTTCTGGGCTGGAGGGAAAATGAGGAAAAATTTACCAGGTTTCTATAGACTTCTGACGAAAGACAAAAGGGGTGGCCTGACTACACACTCTCTGAAATTTCTAACAGCCCCCATTTCAAAAATCCAGGAAAAATCCCTCACGTACCATACATGGATTCACATACAGCGATAAGGGCGAGTAGTAGGCCTATACATAGTGTACTAGTAGATAGGTTCATATGCGTCGATAGGGTGAGTAGCTGTTATGTGCCATTCATTGGTTCACAGATGTCAATGGAGTGAGTACACTATACACTCTACAGAGATGTAGGCCTACCACGATACTAGTTTAACATGTGTGTGCACATGTATGATACTTAACATGTGTGTTCACATGCATGATACTTAACATGTATGTTCACATGTATGATACTTAACATGTATGTTCACATGTATGATACTTAACATGTGTGTGCACATGTATGATACTTAACATGTGTGTTCACATGCATGATACTTAACATGTATGTTCACATGTATGATACTTAACATGTATGTTCACATGTATGATACTTAACATGTATGTTCACATGTATGATACTTAACATGTGTGTTCACCTGATACGTCGATCGATTTGGTGAATAGCGTAGCTAAGCTGGACCATGTAGTGATTAGCATCATGTACAATGTGCCTGAAAGTTTGATGTGGAAGCCACAGAGCTAATTGCTCAGTCCTAACCCTCAGTCATAATAATAAGCGGAGCAGTAATGAAAATAAGTCGCTTAACGGAAGCTGAAAAATATAATGAAGCATGTGACCAAGCGTTGAATTGAGCCTGAGATCTCGAGCTCACGATTCGCGAGCTTTAACCGCTAGGGTACGAGATTAATTGGATCACACGAGCTGGCGAGGGTCCAGTTCATTATATATTAAATTGTTCCGAACAAGGAAGAATTTATTTTGAACGTTGAAAAATCATCCGTTAAAATGATTTAATTTGTCAATGATATTATCATTGACAAATGGCTATGAGCTATTGTTGTTTGATTCAAACATGATGCATTAATGCGTTTAACTTTATTGGGATAAAATTGGGTGTCTTTGGGATAAAAACCTTGATTTTGCAGTAATATTTGTTTCAAAATGTCAATACTTTCAAATATGAAACATGCACATGAAACATGTTTTGGCGTTTTGGCTCTTATAAATTTAGTGGCGCCTAATTTTAGCGCTCATGAGGACTGTACTTTATAAAGAGCTTTTGTAGAGTTATTTTTGTGCATGAAATTTTGGAGAGTTTAGTGTGTTTGCCAAAATTATTCAAAATTAGCATACATGCACGCAAAAAATTTGTGTTTGACAGTACAGTCAGGATTGAATTTCAGCCTATTTTGCTGGAACCTTGACTGCAATAGGAGTTATATTATTAACTTTGCTGTTTCGTTTTCAGATAATCGATAACTATTATGCATTTCAACATCGTCGGGTCGCCAAGAGATCTACCCATCAAAATGTGGATTTTATTACCGAACTAGAGCAAGAACCTACGGTAATGAACTCAATTCTCTGAAATGATAATAACAGTCCTTATATTATGTGACTTTCTTCAGTGCTCTGCCAGTTAGCAGGTCTTTGGTGTCAAAACCCTCCACCCTACCGATCTTCGGCCCTTCTCTGCATCACTGCATACGATTCCTTCTCGATCAAGTCGTCTATCATACCGATACGTGGCCTTCCCGGTCCTCTCTTGCTCTCCAGTCTTCCTTCTTTCATATCTCTCTACAATCCTTCTCTCAATGCATGTCCAATCCAGTTCTTCTTTCTTCTGACTATCATTTCCATCATAGTCCTTGTTTCCCCCACTGTCCTCAACACTTCTTCATTCGTTATCTTCTCTTATCCAGCTAATCACTATGTGAAGTGCCGGACATTTTTTTCCACAACGCTTTACAACAACCTAACTTCACCAAATTACACGATAGTGTCAATGTTAAATGGACATATCGCTGTTTATTTATAGTCTCCTAACTATTTCGTCAGACGATAAGTGTGTTGCATATCGACGGTTTAATACCATGTGTTGGTTTAAAAATAAATCGATATTACACGCTCGGCAATTCCAATCTAGAGCCAAGTGAAAGAACCAAACGCGTCGCTGCTCCCGTGGAATCGCTCCAGAGACCCGAAGCGCGTTGAGGTTAGCCGGTGGCCATTGCGATAACATCAGACCTTCAGTGTTCGAAGCAGCAATTTGAAGTAGAGGGGTCGAGCAAATTATAAAAAGGGGGGGTCGGGGGGGCCAGCTTTCTAAGCGGGCGATGGGCATTATTCAAAATGTTAAGTCAATCGTTATTGGCCCGAAATTTAAATGCGGTATTTGAAAATACTTTGGCGCATGATGGTATTCTAACACGTGGCGGCAAAAAATTCGTTCTTCCAGAATGATAATTTATGCGAAAGTGGAACGGTCGAAAATAAAATTGTGGCGCAGGATTTCGATTCGACAGCTCAAGTTTTTTTTCTCATCGAAGTTGGTGGGTCAGGAATTTATTTGGGGTGATCCAATCTTCCAACCCCCACGGCGCAACGAGCCCCAAGACCTTTCCGCTGCGTCATTCATTGCACCAAATTACTGCTGCGCCGTCGATTTTTGGGGGCGATGCAATTCGTCTCGCCTGTCTTGCGTTGGACTTGTTCTGATCCCCGGGGACCACGCAATGCGGACTGGAAGCTTCTAGGTGGAAATCCTTTGAGACGGTATGAGGAGGTGACGAGTAGTTGGCCATCTGGATGCTCTTTCATTAGTACGCTGAGTAGGTGATGACGGAAGCCATTCAGGCCAGATCAGCCAGCGCAGGTACTGAAGCCTGGCCTCCTTATACACTACATCGACCTGGAATTGAATTCCCACTCCAATAGGTGGCAATATAATTTGATACCGCTCATGTAGTGGCTTAGCAGTATATATAGCAGTCAAATGATCATTGTTTATTATGATTAAATTTCGTCCCAGACTTCAATTATGTATGACTTTTTATTGAAAAGTTGTTCAATATTTTCAGTCATTAATATCGTAGTGATGTTTATCAAGATTGCTTACGCATGTCTTTGGGTATAATATTGAGCTGTTTGTTTAGCGATGACAAAGTGGTCTTTTCCTGGTCAGCCGCTTAATGAAGGGCTTGAGGAATAGGCTAGACCGCAAGAGGCTTGTTGCACCTCGGTTTCTAGCACAGACATTCTAAAACTGTGCATTTACTCCAGATGTAAAAAAAGCATCCCTAGCAGTATTGAAATGTCTTGGGCATAATTTTGTTTGTTTACTCCTGTTTTTCTAGGTTTGCACAGATACGTGGATTTTCGTATGAAATCTTATTGCATTTGAAAGTTCTGAAACTTCTGGCAGAAAGTCCAAAAATTTGTCATCTAACTATCGCCGTAAGTAGTGTTCATAAAAGCCTGGTTGTGATGCCGAACCGTTTTATACTTTTAAGCGCTTCGTCGTATGGGTTTATAGCAAATTGTCTCTGGCTCTCAGATGGAGATCTTAAGAAAAGAAGTAAACATTATTGAATATTTGCGAACATATCCCGATTTCATTATGGTGTTTTTTTATTGCACAGGCGCTGTTATTTAATTATGTTATCATAATTCAACGATTTATTTTTGTGAGGGATATCTACATCTTCGAAATAAAATTGCGAATTGAGTAATCCGCTATTTCTTTGCTACAAATTGGTTGTTCATATGCGATAAGTCTATGAACAGGGTTTGCAAAGTGCAACTGACTACTTCTATCTCATAATACCAACTTTCACTTTTATCCGAAGTACTCGCCCAGCGCGTTAACGCCGATGGATTTTTTCAGCGGAAAAATGGAATAGCCGAAGGCGTTGCATCATCTGTTGCTAACGAGATTCGCCCGCAGGGATCAAACCCAACGATTTATAGGCCAAGTTCGTCGGATATCGCCAGGTGACGACAGTAATCAGTCAGTGAATGCTTGATAAATGGCACGTTGCGCCGAAGATGCTTTTAGGCATTTGGTTTAGGTGATGGTAGACTTGGCGGATATGTTTTTGTTGACTGGGATAATGGAGAGTGTTTTTTGGAAGGAGACGTGGGTGGGGTGTGATGACGTGATTTATTGTGGGTTCTACTTTTTTGCGATCCCGTGTGCCAGTTGCGAAGTGCCACTGTTAAAGAAATTGCTGGGTAGGCCCTGGCTATAGAGGCACAGTTTCATTGTTGTTTTAAGGGAAGATAAATAGAGAGCGTTTGCATCACTTCAGTGGAATTGGTTTGAGACATAAATATATCCTCAGTGTGGATGCAGAATTTAGTGCCACGGAGTTTGTTCTGCCATAAAAATCCAAGTGTCCAATGTACTTATTTGCAATGATAAGTTAAATGAATTTTGTCTCGCAGCGTCGGAGATAAATAATATATTATAGCGTATTATCAGTTGCAAGATAAATGCAGGACATGAAATTAAGACATTCCACTGAAACTAAAAACCATATAAACTGCTGGATTGCTAAATTGTTTGCGCCTTTTTCTGGTGTTTTATTTACTTACTATAAAAGATAAAGATGAAGCAACATATAGTCTTATCAGTCAAACCATCAATTCAACAAAACGCAGCGACGCACTGTAACTAATATAAGCGGTTATATTTATGGTAATGAAGGTCAGTGGGTAGATTTAGAATGTATATTAGGCCCCTTTAGATCCCGGAGGCACTTAAGAGGGGAATTTGTAGTTTAAGGACCGTGTGTAGTAACGAAGACGGTTACAGTCCTATTCTGTGTAAGACAGCCGACATAAAACCGCTCCCCCTTCGTCAGTAGCATTTTACGACTCGCCTGGAGAGCTCTGAGCTGCGAGTCAATTATATGTTCCCCGTTTTGCAAGAGGTATTGTCACCGCTAAATAGGCTATGCATTTGAAGCCACGATGCATAACCATAAATATTCATCAGGTTTTCGCTGCAAGGTTGCTAATGAAAGGTCGCCCATTTATTTTCGTCATAATATCAAGAGCTGGTTTGGTCTGAACTCCGGTAGTGGACCTGTAGTGATATTCTTGAAGCTGCGGTTGCGCAGCTAGCCGCGTGCGAAAAACAATCTGCGTCAATCCATCTTGGCTCTTTCTAATTTGCATACCGGCAGTAGGAATTTATTGTTTTTGGAACTTAGTAAGTATGTGGCGATTGTGATTGGGCCCATGGGTTAGGGCTGCGATAGGGTTGACAAGTCATGTTTAGGACTCAGTTGGGATTAGCACTAGGTTAGGGTTAGGGTTTGATTAAGGCTTTCGGTGACCACCATCCATTCATCATACAAACCATCATTCGTGTGTCACACGTGGGCCACACGCTAGATGCAAAAAGCCCCGCAGGTATCCCCATGCGAAAGACATGAAAACCATCACACCGGCAAGGATGTCTAGTCAAAGGCACATTTTTTACGTTAGGATCAAAGTGGGATAAAAATATTGAGTGGTATAAAATACAGTAGACCGCAAACTATCAATGCCGTTGTCTCGTTTGGCTTTATCCCTGAAAATTTAAATCAATCAATTAATACAATTGCCGTCGTGCCGCCGTTTTTTTGAATCGCGTGATTGACAGCAGCGTCAGCACGCTCTGATTGGTTGTGTGATTGTTTCATCACACGAATGACTCGCACGCGCGTCATTCGGATGTTCCATCCAGAAGACCAATTTCACCAAGCGCGTGTGTCACACGGGGCGTGTGACACACGAATGATGGTTTGTGTGATGAATGAATGGTGGTCACCGAAAGCCTCCAGACCACATTTTTTTCTCTAATTTTCTTCAGCTGGTATGCAAATTAGCAAGAGCCAAGATAGATTGGCGCATATTGTTTTTTCGCTGGCCGCGCCGTGACATCGATCGAAGTGGAGCCGGGCCGCGCCAGTGTGGTGGCCCCGCAGTCGAAGAGCTTGATTGCATCCCATATCGTATTGCACGAACCTCGCCGCCCCACTGACGGCTATATCCCCGAAACGAATATATATTGATTGACGTGGAATTATAATTGACTGTCGAGTTTTGATAAGATTTCCATTTTCTGGGAGCTGGATTATAAATATTCTTAGGGCAAACCGTTAGAAATGAACCTGCATAGACCTTTGTTTTTCAACGTTCTGCATGTAAAATTAGGAAAAGAGAGCGTTGAAAATGGAGTGTTGAATGCGAGCAGGGCGTAACCGGCATAGAGTCAATTTCGCACAAACGGCGAGAGAAATCAGAAGTGGCAAATTTTTTTAAGATTGACGAAAGACTTCGACGAATTTTTTCAAGCGATTTTTTGTGAAATATTAAATTGAGTTGCGATTCACTGATGAATGCCAATTTCTAGTTAAATAAATTTAGTGAAGTCCACAGGTTTAGTTGCTATGCTATGTTGATTAATTTGAGAAGTAGATTGTCGGCGAATATATCAGTTAGCAAAAAATAAATCCAAACGCATTTGGCGAAAAAAAGAAGCAAGTGGCGGAAGATACGCATTCTGGCGCCAAAGTGGCAAATTTTTTTGAAGATCCAGGCAGAGCCCTGAATACAAGTACAACGTCGAACACCGCCGAACACCGCCGTTGTGCTTGATATAAACTTAACCTTACACTGCTTAATCATCAGCGTTGGACGGATTTGAAGTAAATCATAATGTGTAATAACCTCTTTATCTTCTACATGTGAGCTGTTAAACCCATTTCATTTGATATGCTGATACAATACTTTAGCTAGTAACTTCATTTCCACTAGGGCGTCAGGTCATTAGGGCGTCAGATTTTTTTAATGAAGTGATCTAGTTTCAACAAATTAAAATTGTTTCTAGAATTTTAAAAAACCGGATTATACTATAAGTAAACAAATAATCATATTGGTTCACAAGCGCAAGTCAATTTGCTAAAAAATCTTCATATTTCCATGGATCTATAATGGGGTGAGATGGAATCAAGAGGGGTCAATACATTCCGCATATTGAGGCACGTATGGAGATAACGGGGGCGGGGCCTGGCCCGCGGGCCAAACCAATTACCAACCGTCAACAATTGATCGACAGGGTCATGACCCTTTCATATCCAATCACAATAATTAACAACGATTACCCATAGTTTAAATCAACTTCCGTTTGTGGTAAAAAGATCCTTCTTTTCGCAGAATTGTGCCGCTAATGCATGCACGTTCTAGGCTTTAGATTTCTGTGAATGGAATCGACTTCCAAACAAAAATAAGCAAATAAATGGATATGTTCCTAAAATAAATAAATAAATCAGGATTTGATTGGTTGTCATGAAGATGCATGAACGAATCGGTGGAAAGATTGGAAGCCCCGCTGTCTCAACCGATAATTGATATGATTCTTTGCTGATGCTGATTGATTCGCTGTGGTAATGTGATGCTGCTGGCTGCCTAGAGCTCCTTGTGATATTGCCAAGCACTGAAATAGCCAAGCTTGCGGGTCAGAATAAACTATATTGCCTAGTTGCTAACGTGGGCGGAATTGATGGTGGATGCTGTGTAGGCAACACATGGATAGACTGTCCAACAGCTATCGTATGCTTCAGGTTTGTAAGCAATAATGGATGTGGCCCTGCAATTGTTTAGCATTTTGATAATGGTAATATTTCCTTATTTTAAACTTGGTTGCACTTTAAGATGCACCGAAGACACTGAAAATGTGTATGAACTTGGCCTATAAGAGGTTGGTTTCTTCATGAGCGCGCATCTAGAGCTCTGGCTATCTTGTGGGAAAACTCGGTTCTCCAGTTTCAAAGTAAACGCTGGCTCAATTGCCTATACCTGCACCTAGGCCAAGTTCTTGTACATTTTTCACAGTGCGAATATTAGTCATGTCCAGCAGCACGTGGATCGTCATATTCATGTTTGATATTCATATTTATTTCTGTTGTTGGAGCGAAGGCTTATTTGTTTGCTGTGATTTTATTATCAATGTTGAATAGCCTGCTAATGAACCTGTCGTATTATAATAGCTTTACTGTCCGGACTAAAATTGTTTTTACCGTGCTGTTAATAGTCTTGTTTCTATCGCCTATTGATCCACCAGGTAAAAAAATGTAATGAGTTTAGAGTCCTTTTCGCGTCGTAAGGCGTCATGAGAGATCATACCCTTCGCCATGGGCAACCACCAATTGTTTGCACTTTATGACCTAATTACCGATCTAATTAATCTTGCTTCATTCCCGACCTGCCTCATAAAGTCCCAAATCAATCGAGTTGTTACTAGGATGACTGGAGTGCCTGGTAACGGTGCAGTTTCAGCGCTTTGAGAGAACAGTGGTACATCCAGAATGGGGCATGGGGAGGCTAAGCCCCCCAATTTGGGTTTCAAGCCCCCCCCAGATGATTTGAGCAAAACCCATGTAAGATAGAAATTGACATTATAAAATTTATATTTAGGGGTGTCAGGTCCCCTCACCCTATGATTTTCAAGCCCCCCAGTATAAACTGAGGAGAGTTGTATGTACATTGTAAAAAAAGGTGTTTTGGTGATGAAAGTGATGAAAATGTGCATTTAACACGTTAGGGCGGTGAAAGTTTCTGTCAGCACCTCCACCCCCTGCTCATGACTTCTGTCCGGAAAGAAAAAATATCTAGTACAGCGTTTGAGTCCTTATACTTTCAAGCCCCCCCTGAGCCCCCCTCCCCCCTGTTGTGGAAGGCTGGAACCGCTATTGTGAGTCTGTGAGAGACTGCAGTATCATGGGTCAAACAAATCGGATCAATACGACTGATATTGTTTCCGCGAGCTCTATACATGTACATGTACATGAAATCTCCCTCCAAGCACTGTCTATATCAGTGCTTCTCAAACTATTTGCCTTTGCGGACCGGCCAGCTTTTTTTCAGTTTTCCCTGGACCGGTCATTTTTCATGTCGATGATTTTACGCAACCCAACAAAATTTGATTTACATACTGCTACATGGGTAGCTAGCTCATAAAGGCCACAGGTCACATGCAATACGAAAAAAAAAAATTTGAGAACTACTCTGCACAGCTCGACGGCATGAGATATCTTAAATGCTTAACTAATATCAAAGGTATGAATTTAACCTATTTTTCTCCCAGCTTGCCGCGGACCGGCAGCCTGCGGTCCACGGACCGGCGCCGGTCCGCGGACCGCCACTTTGAGACGCACTGGTCTATATAACTGTGCACAAAGGGCAGGGAGGGATACATCGGTATCTGGATGGTTGAAGCTTTATTAATTTTGTCCGCCAGTGTAACAATAGAAGTTGTAGAGTTTTGACTAGTTATAGTTGTAAAATTGTGTCCTGTAAATTCATATTACAATGCCCCAGCATCAGCTACTGCTTAACTCTATTTTCTCTCAAGTCTTCTGGGCTATTCGATTTCTAATATTTTTCGCACATTGTCCTTTGCAAATTTTGTAGAACCCAATTAGGTTGCTCTGGCCCTTTCTGAAAACTGCACAAATGGAGCAGGGAGTCCCAACAGTGCTGTAGGCCTACAGTAGGCCTACAGGGCAGTAGGCTAAACTTCGTTTTCGGGGGTAGGGAGTTCACCCTCGACTCCCTAGTCGAACTCGCGAGCGGAGGGGGGAGGACGCTGACCTAAATTTTTGAAGCGGTAATTGCTATAGTGATTGTCCATCTTGACAGTCCTCGGTCATCTTTTAACTATAATTTGGTAGGAGAATTGAACAAATTCTGTGGGGATTTGTGGATTTTTGAAAAAACGTACTATGCCAATAAACATTTCGTCTTGTTAAGAAGGGGTTTCAGCATCCAAAGCTCCCCCCCCCCAGTCTACGAGCCTGGCCTATCATTGAATACTATACTACTGATTCGCTGCAGTCGACTGTCGCTCGTCGCTTGACATAAATTGTTTAGAGCGCCGTCGCTAGAACGTCATCGATTTCTCATTGCGCCTCAAATCAAGCGGCAACAGCGACTTACAAGGATAATGGAGACCCGGGAGAATTCCACTGCGGAATAAAATTCTGCGAATTGTAATATAGCTGAAGCCTTGCCTATCTGGAACACGCACGGTGTTCTTAAACAATGAAAGATGAGACGAGTGCGCGTAGTCACTGATTATGTGGTTGCCTTTTGCTTTTGGTTGTTGTACAAAAAAGAGCACGGAATAGCCTAGAAGTTATCGAATAAACTATGCGCAAAGTAAGTCGACGTGAGTCAAAAAATTAACTACACGGCAATATCACGATGTCTGAGCCACAAAGTATGTACTTGGCATAATATTTTCAGCGATGGCAAAGGCGTAAGGCATAATTTGACATAGAATCGCAAAATTTCCAGCAAACATATGCCGCTGGAAAAATGCGGAAACACGGAATCTGCAGTCAAGTTTTACTGAACATTGTAGATTCTGAATCGTCAATGCTGTTTTATACTTTTACATTTTGGTTATAACTAAGGATAACTGTACAATATTGCTCTTTGCATCTCCGCATTACTCCTCGAAAACACATTTTTCAATGCTTATAGCTTCACATTTCACATAGCGTATCCTTGATGTTAAACTGTAACTCTAAAACAAATGGACTTGATAACTTCACAAATTGCTTAAAATCTACCCTTAGATTAAGACCTACCGAACATAAAGCACCGGTGTACATGCACTCTCAAATTTGAGGAAATTTTCCATCAACTTTTTAAATTTGACTTTCGGTACACATTGCGGTGCGCGCGCTACTCAGCGGACACCGGCGGACCACTATTCCCTACCCTACAGACCCTCCTGGTCAGAGACCAGTGATCCAATCGGTCTATGCAATTATCGTGCCAGGAGACGGTCGATAAACTAGTTACTCGAAATGTCCAGTCGTCCGAACTGTCCAGTCGTCCGATTGATATTGTCCATTGTAAATATTTTCACGGTGGCTCGGTAGTCGTGGAGATCTGGGAATGGCTTTGGTCGTGTTTTTAATGTTGCGACGCTCCGGGTAGCTTCGGTTTTATGCGCTTCTTAGAAAACAAGCCTATGTAGCTCACGGTGGGCTTGTCGTGTAACAGCGTTCTCGGTAAGAGCTGTGAAAGCATGTTCTGGAGTTTAGAGCCTAGACTGAATATTGAGGGTGCATTAACCAGCTACACGTTGGTATTATGTGGTTGGTAACTATAGCTCAGTCATATTTTGTAGTCAGTTGATCATTAATTAGTGAACGTACACAGTGATGCCTTTTGACCAAGAGAAAATATCCTGTAGAATATGGATATCTTGACCGAATATATCTCTTGGTTGGATTTTTTGACGCAAAATATCCCTAGCTCCCATTATAAAATGCGTATTTAATACTAAATATTCCGAGGTACATGTATCTAGATATTGTGTTAAAAATCCCTCAATCACAGAAATATCCATAAATCTAGTGATCTATTCCAAGCAGTGGCATCACTGGCATAATGCCAGTGATGCCACTGCTGAGACAATAAGAGACAATAAATCAGAGGATAAATACTCTCCAGTACCAGTAATTATAAACTTGCAATGTAGCTGGTAACTGAGAAGTTACTAATGCTTGGCGCACATCTAATTGAAAAGTTGAAGTTGAAGAATTGAAAAGTTGACAGTTGATAAAAATTTGCTGGTCAAGTGGTAGCGCACACTGCCTGTTTGCGCCACATTGCGTTGAATTGAATTGAAATTTGACATTGATGTAGCGCGTGGCTGCTTGGCTGCTTGGCGCTCGATTTTTTTCGTCTATTTCATTGTTCGAAAATTAATGCAGTTGAGTTAATTCATTGGATCAAAAGATCAATTTGAGATCGGGCTCTCTTCAATTCAACGCGAGTGTGGACTGCTCCACTGCATCGCATACGTTTGATCCGGCGTTATTTTTCTAAAAATCAACGTCGGAATCGACATGTTCATGCTCGTGTTGATCCCAGAATTGAAAAATAAATCAATTTCAGGATCAACTTTTGAAATCAAATCAATTCAAGTAGATGTGCACTACTGCTATGAAAACGTATCATTATCGTTTTCAGTTCCGTTCAAATCAATTCAACATAAGTATGCACCAGACATAAGAGGTTTCACCCACATCAATGTGGTTTTATAGAAAACACACCTTCTTTGAGTGTGAACACTACTCCTGTTACATTCCTCCAGTGCTTCCACGACGCTGCGCGGTGGTTCTAGAAATTTTTGGTGGGGGGGGAAGATCCTGATTCTCTCCGTGCACAAGTGACGATCAGAAGGGGTAGTCATCGCAAGTTTTCCCTCCCGTGCAGAACTCAAAACCGTGTGGAGGGGGCGTAGTCGGGGTGAAAACCGACATCTTTGCAGCCGAAAAGCCTCTTCACTCTCTTCAAAACTCTCTTCGCTCTCTTTGAAACTCTCTTCGCTCCTCATGCTGGTGGGAGGGGGGATAATTATCTTACTTTGGCTTGTTTGGTCTTAATTTTGCTTTATTTACTTACTTATGCATTGCTAAAACTTGCCCTGGTTGGGGTCGGCATCCCCTCTCATCTACTACGTGGAACCGCCCCTACTGCGCATCATGTTTAAGGCGTTGTGTCTGTCCGCCTTGGTTGTGCAGGTTAAATGGATGAGCCAGCAGGTTAACGCTCTATGTCTGTCCGCCTTGGTTCTACAGGTTAAATGGATGAGCCAGCAGGTGGCCAAGAAGCGCGTCAAGCGAGCAGAGGCGAGGATGTTCAACGATCCCAAGTGGCCGAGAATGTGGTATCTGGTAGGCGAACTTTTCTCCGCTGGTGTTAATTATACCGAACCCTGGATAGCCAGAAATATAGGTACCGGCACTAACTAAAGTAACTAACGGCCTTTTTATCGTCTAATCTGTTAATGTCCATGTTTTCACACAGATTTAGACGTTTGCGCCCTGATGAGGACTGCTGGAGCTGAGTTTTTACAGTCCGATACCCTTCCTGACGCCAACCAAATAAATAATTATGTGCCACGGGGTTAGCAGCTAGCGACACTTGTGTGCTTAACAGCCTTGCTGAAGGGCCTGTAACGCATGGCTTCATAGTTGCCGGCGCGGGGCTTGAACCATGGTCCTCTGGACTCAAAGTTTGACGCCTTAACCACTATACCAGAGCGCCTCGCCGATACTAACTGTCGGAAGATATTGAACCCACATCAATTGTATTAAAGTTGATGTAGAACAACAGTTGTTTTATTTGTTCACAATTATTATTAAGTTGCTCAATTTATTAGTAGAAAATGATGTTTATTGAGGTTTTATGGTCAGGTTTATGGCTGTTACTGATTTTAATGAATGAATGTAATTAAGTTACGACGAATGGCTGTTAGTAGATCTTCGCGAGGTGGGCTATAAAACTTATCTATGTAAGATTTATATGATTTTTCTTTAAATATAAATTTTACGTTAAATTGTGTGTGTGGGGGGGTTGTAGTTTAAGATCGTGAGCAGTAACAAGACTATTACAGTCGGGTTATAGGCAAGAGAGGACACCGGCACAGATCCGCTCCCCTGGCGTTAGGCGCATTTTACGACTCGTTTGGTCGAGCTCTGGGCTGCAAACCAATTCTTTGCTACGTTCCCCGGCTTGCGTGGGATGATAAGCTGTGTACCTGTCTGGCGTTCAGTTTTATATTGGCCTATACGTTTTCGATTAACCTTTAATGCAATGTAACGGCCGCTGTTGAGGCTCATGTTGAAGGAGACACATCGCCACAATACAGTTAGTAGATTCAGCGGCTTGGCAAGCGCTGCTGCTTTTTATTAAAATCTGGTGAATGGCTGTTTTTTACTGGTGATCGTTAAAATAGGCTATTATGGCTGACCAACGATGGCGCTTTGATGTTTTTACCCTGAAAAGTCATAAAATAGTGCGGTCTTAGCAAGCGGAAGCTAGTTGGTACTTAGTTGAGGTTTGAAAGAATTGTTCAGCAGAGTTTTGCAACCGATAGATAGCGCATGAGACATTGTAAAATTGTGTTGATACGCCTTCTATAAATGTTGGATGCCAGGGCCCTGCCGTTTGGCGGTACACTAGAGAGATAAGACTACTATTTGTCGTGGTTACATTTTTTAGTTTTTACTCATAAGATCGAGTTAAATGCCATATATGAAATGGATATGTCATGGTGGTGGGGTTGAATTTTAGGGACTTGTGTAGTAACAAAGACTATATTACGGACCGGTTTTGTGTAAGAGGGCCGCCACAGAACCGCTCCCCTCTCTTAAATCACCTTTTGCGACTTTCCCGGGGAGCTCTGGCCTGCAAGTCTATCCTTTGTTCTGCGACTTGCTAGGGTCGATCTAGGACATGTCTATAGATACCTGTATGTCAATTGCTATGTCGTCTAGGTAATGTAGGCTATTTAAACAAATTAAATTTCTTCCCCAATATCACTATCTTGTAAAAAAAATTATAATTGTATCTTTGGACAACTTGGTTTAAGTGCATTTATAGAATACTGTACTGTACATGTAGATGCAGGCCTTAAGCTAAATTTTGTCAATAATCCTTGAGACGTCCAACTGGTTATTATTTTCAATTTGTTGAAGAAGTATTATCATTGGTATAGGCTTGTAGTATTATATCCACGTTATCATCAAATCAACGCCTTCGGTTGGATAGAAGCCAAATCACCTGAAACCTGACAGAAAGCATCCATCCCAAGCCGACAGAGTATGTCATCGTCCCGTCACGTTCCTTAATAATAATAATAATAATAATAATAATAATAATAATAATAATAATAATAATAATAATCATCATCGTTTTTGACGTCCATTCTTATGCCCTACAGGCAAGCCTGTAACGCCGTGGCCATGTTAACACAAGTTAGACGTATATATTGGAGCTGGGTTTTTACGGCCGGATGCCCTTCCTGTCGCCAACCAGAATAATAAATTACTCTGGACGATGATTTTCAGCTAGCGACACTTGTGCGTTTAACAACCTTGCTGAAGGGCCTGTAATGCCATGGTTTCATAGTTGCCGGCGCCGGGACTCAGAACCCAGGTCCTCTGGACTCGAAGTCCAACGCCTTAACCACTACACCACAGCGACTCGCTATGGCCTCCCTACCCGAGCCAATTCAGGAAATTTTTAGGGAATGTTTACCGGGGGACATTTGATTGCATAGGGGCACTTTTACGCATTATTTTTTTTGAAGAGGGCATCAGATGCTTACAGCTTTATATTTACTTGCACATTACAAATGGACTCTACCTGAATTTAGCAGCGACCTGTTGAACGGCCAATAATGTTTTACAAATTCTGGAAACGCGGACTATAGCGCAAATAAACCAAAACAACGCAACATTGGCTAAAATAGGGCAAAAAGTGGAAGCAAAAGGCGAAGAGCTGGGGGGCAATTCATGAGGGCTCGGGGGCAATTCATGAGGGGCTGGGGTGGGGGGCAATTTGCCTCCACTTTGTTTGGTTAAAAAATGCCATGACAGTCTGCAGAAGCATCTTTACTAAACGTGAATAGAAACAGCTTTGGCTTAGCGAGCACGGTGCAGTTATCCCACTGATCAACGCTATAAATTGCTTCTCATTGAGGTAATTCATCCTGAAAGATGACTTCTTGAAATATGTGATTATCATGAAACAGGTGATCTTAAATAGATCTGTAAGCTGAAGACTTGTGTTGAAATTCAGTTGCATTCACGCTTTATTTTAAATCAAATCAAATCGATATTTAATTTCAAACATAATGTTACAGAAGCAAGAGTATGAATGATAACGATCAAGCGTTTATAGCCTTGAGCAACAGGCTTGAGGGCGTGACGCACTCGAAGCGCTCGAGTTGCCCGCTCTATGCACACAATGCAATGTGTATAGGCGTACACAATTTCTGTCTGCAAAATGCAATATGAATGATGCAAAATAATTCTTACACTAACCGACATACCACAAAAATATTGATGTATGACATATTTGATAATTCAAAGGGCCTGAAGCCTCTTATGACAAAAAACTCACCAAACTCGAATTTGCTAAATCGATTCAGATAAACAGTCTAGACGAATTTTAGCTCGATTGCATTCCGCGAAAATTTATTGACTATCGCAAAACATGCATCCCTAAATGTGCATGATGCCTCAACTGACAAAGCAAATTGCCAATTAACACTAGTTACCTTGTTATTATTTAGTGTGCCTCTTTCTGAGGTTTAATATAGTCTTTTTATATATAATCTTTCAGTCTAATATAGGTCATGCGGTTTGAATAATTGAGCCCGGAGGTTATAGTGTCGGATTGTCATGAAATTATTGGATATTATCATGAAATTATTGGATATTTTTGCACATAAATCTAGCATGCAGGGAAGCTGAAGCAGCGCATTGGGTTTTCTAAGCACCAGCACCATGCAATAGAGACAGATAGACCGAGCACACAGGCGACAGAATCGAGTAGATCGCAGATGCGATAAGGCGGTCTAACCGCGGCGTCTTGGAGAGACATTTAAAACTGAAGTGTCCCGTTGCGATTCTTGATCTTCAGATCTGATATTGACCGCACGCTGGAGCTAGACGTAGCGACACGACCGAAATTCAATTCCCCGGGGATAAATGCTGGCCATTTGTGGACTCGACAGCGGCTAATTGTAAATTGGACAGCAGTAAATTGAGTTGGACTGTGCGCGGGCGTGTGAAGGACTGATCATTAGAGGTCTGTACAGTTTAGGATGTACGGAATGATTTCTTCATTCTTCTTATTGCCTGATTATTCACAAGCTTAAATCTGCATGTGCATTTATCACTAGAGACATAAAAAGAGAGACATAAATGTTTCACAAATCATGTGATTTTTTGTTTTAAAGTACAAAAAACCAACTTAATACTTTCGTATTATAATATATATTTAACAATGTTGTGATGTAGTTTTATTTATATTGTCTTTTATCATGTGGTTTTTAAATTATTGATTGTTGAATTAATAGGTGATCAAGTTCATCCTCAATATAGTTTGTATTAAACATATTGATTTTTCTAAATGTTGTTGAAATTCATCTTGAAAGAACACACACACAAACACACACACATGCAAACACATACACACACTGGCGTTTTGTGGCCGCATTCCTCGTTTACGCAGGGGTAGGCCATTTGCAGCCATGGACACCCGCCCTCCACTTTCTCCTATTCATCGCATCCTCGCTTCATAATTTTCTAGCTTTCATATCCTTCTCTGTCAGGCTTTGCCACGTCGTTTCCGGTCTCCCTACAGGTCTTTTCCCAGCTACCTCGTAATCCATACATTTCCGCACCCAATCATCCGGTTCCTTTCTCAAAACATGCCCCAGCCATCTCAGTCGGTTTCTTCTGACCATCTCCTCCACAGCCTCCAATCTCATTCTAGCTCTCAGATCGGTACTATACTGGCTCTCTTTCAATGACACTCCACTCATTTACCTCACCATTCTCATCCCTGTCCACTCGAACAGAGCCTCTTGATCGGCCTTCATTGCCCATGTCTCACTACTATATATCATTGCGCTTCTTACGCGAGCTTCCTATACCCTTCCTCTTACCCTCATCACCGAGGCAGATTCTACACCTCCGTTGGCGTTAATCATATCACCTAGATAGCAAAATTTTCCTACTCTTGCAAACGTGCTCTCCCCCACTTTCACTTCTTTGACACCCATCTGGGCGACTTGATCTGACAGACACGTTCTGCACACAAACGCTGTCTTCAAATTGGCTAATCTACCTACGCCACTACATCTCTGATGCGTTCAACTAAGGCATTTTGTGCATGTAATTGAATTTGCGCCAACCCCTTTTCCACAGACTCCACATGGCCAGTTTCCACATTTCTCCGCCATTCCGTCTCCGCATCCACGTGTCACAACTTTTGTCTTTTCTACTTTCGCTCTCATTCCTTTTGCCGTCATACATTCTTTCCAACTACAAATCTTGTCCTTCAAGATTTTTGTCAATTTGAAAGAACTAATTTCTAATTTCTAGAACTTCTTCATGAACGATGAAGCCTTCCAGAACAGCCTATCATATTCTAAGAATAGAGTGTGGGTGTGGCGCCAATTTTTGCAGCAATAACCGTTCTGGAAACGGACGGAGTGAATAGTTTTATTGCTAGCCTGGCAGCCCCGCTAATGGCGGTAGAACTTCCAGAAATTGAATAATTCATAACGCCGAACGATGATGCCTTTATCACCGAGACCCATCTGTTTACTGGCGGGTCTAGCTGCAAAATAACACCAGGGGGCTAGATTTGTAATGAAACAATTGGTTTCAAGAGGTAATAGCACATATCTTGTCAGTATCTTGAATTTTGATGTCAAAAGATAGCGGAGTAGCTAATATTAATAATATTAATCATCGTTTTTGACGTCCATTGCGGCGTTACAGGCAAGACTGTGACGCGATGATGTGGTAACACTGCGTGTTTGACTTCTGTATTGGACCTGAAATGATGATTGGAGTGCTATGATGAACGGAGTGCAATGATGATTGGAGTGCTATGATGAACGGAGTGCAATGATGATTGGAGTGCTATGATGAACGGAGTGCAATGATGAT
>JAQIWG010002415.1:0-20463 GCA_034695025.1 Chamaedrilus cognettii | reverse complement strand
CTCAAAATGACCTAAAAAGTGGTGACGCAATAAATGGACGACCCCATTGCCATCGATGATATCTCGGTCACCCGATGCTGCGTCAGTCAATAAATTTTATTTTGCCACATCTAATCTCGTGTCCTGATGCTGCGTCAATTAATGTTAGATATATCTATTTTTTGGCATCAGATGCCATATTAGTAAAACGGTTAGTAACTTCTATATTCTGAAGTCTCTGAATCTTTAACTGTTGCGTGTATTTATTTTTTTATTAAATTTAAGCGGTCAGTCGAAGCAAGACCTTAGAACACTAAAGAAGGCAGGAGGTTGTCAATTACTCCATGTGTGTGAGTTACAATTTGAGACCATCCGCTCGTATAGCACGTGCGTTTTTGGCCAAAAGTGTCATTTTGCCTTTCCTATTCCGAAAACATCCCGGCGCCCTGTGACATTGTACAAATGTACATAGTATAACATGTACGCCTATGGCAGTGCAAGACCTCAATACGTTCGCACCAATAATTATCGACACAATAGCTTCGCTCGATTACCACGCCGACCTTCTCTGAAAAGATTTCAACAAAAAGAACGGGGGCGATTTAATTAACGATCTGCTATTTTACCCGCAGCGAGACTACGCCACTGCAAATAGGACAATTTGTAAAGTTAGTAGAATTTAACAACGCCTTCGCTTCTGAGTGGGCGCTTCACAATTTACGCTTTGTGGTCGCAGTGCGCATGGGAGCATCATCGTGGCGTAGATGTGCGGAAACGCGCCTTGAAATGATCTAGCTGTCGCGGCGCTGATGATAATAACCGGGGCCTTCGCAGTAAGCTACTGCAGTGTATGTTCATTACTTTACAGAATCAAGCGCCATGGTGTAATATCTTTCAAGCGAAGTAGTTGTAATTTTTTTTTTACCGAACTTTGCTTTGCTCTATAGTGGGCATATCTAGGCTACTACTACCGTTCATCGCTATACAATGCCAAAAGTTGCAGTGATTGTCAATTTTATCAAACCATCAATTGAATTATTCATCAATTAAAATCTTAAACGAACTGATATTTTTATTTTTTATTTTCGAATAATGGCTTTTGCCTTAAACACCTTAACGATGCATGAAATATCCAATCTAACGTCAAAAATAATAATTATTGATTCTGACGTGGTCCCTACGTTAATTTATATTGTTTCTTTTGTAAATTAAAATTTGAGTTCAACCGACCTTGCTCACTAAAACGTAAACTTCTGCGTCACACTTCAATTAGCGAAGTGTGGGACCATCAGTCGTGTATCAGTTGTGTACCAGTGACATTTTGGTCAGAGTTTGTGCTTTATCCAAATTAGTCACAAAATCCCTCAACAATAAGCAGAAGTTAGTCGAGATTCATTAGTAGCGTGTTAGACGGTAATGACATGGTAATTCCCAGCAGCGAACCATTCTTCAAACGACATTCGAATTAGTGTGCTGTCTGTGTGAAACGTTAAGTGAGCGAAACTTGTCGTGCGTTATAGTGAAAGAAGCGATTGAATCCGATATATGTATAAGATTTTTAGCAATCGCATTTAGATCCTTCCATTCTCTGACCATTATATACTAACGTCGTTAAGAATCTTTTAAAAGTCGTTTTCAGCCGTTGTTGCATTATCGCAACTGTAGATCTTTAATCCTACCCGGAGTCATTGATAATAATTACTGTAGTTAAAGTAGATTAGTCTCTGTTAAAATCACGCAGTCGAATAGTTCGTGTGCGATTAGATATCGCAGAAATTGTCGCACGAACCGACGCAGCGGGAGGTCGCGCTTTCAGACGACTCAATTCGAGTGATTCGACACGTCGTCCGGTGCGTTACCGCGTGCTCCTTTAGGCTTTATATGCGTTATATTGCTTGATTGTAACCGTACGATGACGCCATTATACGGTGTAGAATCGTAACAAGCTAACTGCATGCCGCATGTCAATCGTAGAAGATCTGCTGCGCGAGGGCTAATTTGCGTTTCATGTCGCATTAAAGCTTCGTAGTTTTGCTGCTCACCTTCAATTTGAGACCTTATTATTAAGGTCAAGATTAGTTTAGTGGATACAATAGCGAACTTTGAGCCTTTCAATATAATTTTTAAATGATGCGTCAACTAGGATCAAAAAACGATGATATGAATTAATTTATATTCATTGCTTACATGTGCATTTTTTGTTATTTTGAGTGTCATAGTTTTGCTGTTGTTTATATATTTTGCTCACTGATCACAGCAAGAATAGCTTTTGAAATATTGAATGTTGTAGGTTTTTTTTATGGTACCGTACTGGACTTTGAATTTGTGGTACCGTACTTAGGTAGCTAATCTATTCAATTAAAACAACGGTCTCTTCCACTTAACTGCATTGGAGCGCTCGTTCTCTGTTTATACACGTTTATTTATGCCACGAATGGGGGCGCATTCCTGTGCGGGAGATGTGTGCGGGAGGGAACCAAGCAAGGCTCAAAGCTACAACGCAGTGAAGTCTTTTTAGTGATTATTGCTTCTTCAGTGCACTTTTGTTACCTCAATATACTCATATTTGACCTCAATCGATAAAATATGAGTCACGCAGAACTCATACATGCATGCACTCTGGCGAGTTCAAAACTCGACGGCTTCACTCGAGGGTATGGAATAAACTACTACACGCAGGAACGTCTCAGCGTTGAATCAACTCATCAACCGAATTGATACCGAAAGTATGCGCGAATTAGGGTAGGCCTACATGTACATGGCACGTTCTGCCAAGCACTGGCCACGTTGCCAGCATCAAGACAATCAAGCCATGGAGCGTAGACGCAAAGTGTCTATACAATAGGAATGAAATCAAAAATTAAATGCAGTTTATTGGTAGAGACCGGCGGCGTGACGACGTCGTACATGTACATTATGCAGCGTGTATGCCTTTATAATAGAAGACAGCTTTGAAGCCAACATCTATTAATAGCTACTTGGTTAAACGTAATTCGCGTTGATAATTTATAGGCTTCTATTGAGCACCCGGCATTGAAGAGCCGTGATAATCAAAAGTTATTGTCGGCTAGACATCACTGCAATATAGGCGGTTACATTTACAACCGTCATAATGATATGACTACACCCTTTCAATTGATCCTTCGATTGAACCTCTCATCGAACCACAATTATGAACACGAATCTCTCGAGAAATATTTATTTGCGTGTTATTTGACTCGCATTTAAAAGCCGTTTTAGTGCTTTTACTTGGACCTCCATTTTGTAGCGCAATGACGTTGATCAGGCACAAGTCTCCAGAGCAATTGAACGCGTGCATTTCAATTGCCAAATTAAATGTGCCTGATACGACTGTGTCGGACAACGGTCAACGATGGAGATACTGTAGCATTGTCAAGATCATGTCAGATGTGCAACTCGAGATAAGACTGCGTCGCGGGGCGGCAATTTGTCTGCGGCCCGCGGCGCGCGTGGCATTCAGCCTTGTCTGAGCGCCGCCGACCGTCTGATAGAGATGGTTAATGACGCTAGATGTAGTACTACGCTGTTCCTCTTCAGCCTCATAGCGTGGCAGTGTTCAAGGGGAGGGAGGGGGAACAGAATTTTAAAATTGCACAGGGCGTGCAAAGGTTCCACGACATTTGCATGTATGCCTTACCCCTGCAAGGCGGGAACCAAAGAATTGTCTTGCAGCCCAGAGCACTCCGGGCGAGTCGTAGAAGGCGACTACTAAAGAAGGGCAAGCGGTTCTGTGCGGCCCTCTTTCAGAGAACCTGACTGTAATAGTCTTCGTTACTGCACACAGTCCTTAAACAACAACCCCAACTCCACATTTGTGCCCCTACAGCTCAGAGATTTTTTCAAATCCGTGCAAAACTCACGACCGGAGAGGGGAGGGGGCGGGGTGGTGACAAAAACTTTTTGGTTCAAAAATTATCTGAACTCGATCAAAGCAACGGAACTTTTTCAGGACAGGGGAGAGGAAACATTTTACTTGGTGGGGTAGGGGGAGCAAAATGTTTTATTTCTATGCAAGCAGATGGGACAAACTGTACAATTGTTTTGAAGCAGGTGGGCAGGCAGCATAGTTTTTGAGAAAGCACGGGGGGCAGAGGCTTGCAGCAGGCGCGGCACTGTCCCCTTTTCCCCCTCACGCTGCGGGCCTGCTCCTCTTTAGCCAGATATTTACTGCCAGTTAATGGCTCAAACATAAAACTCTTGCTCTCAATAAACACGAGTAGTTCAACGTCGAGGTTCGTCGTCTTCAATGCTACTGTTTAGTATAGCACTTTGAATAAGACACGAGACAGGCCAATAAGTTTTTTTTACTGTTGATTGGCAAGAAAACCTTCGTGCATCACAGCGAAACACATTCATTATCTTGTTGTCCTGCATGTTAATTATTTTGTATATTGTACTCAAGACGAGATCTTTCTCTTTAAGAGAGGCACCTTAAAACCGCTAACGTGTGGTTCATGCACGATCACTGTAATAGCGCTGCTTCTTTGCAATAGCAGAGAGTTTATAATGATGTGTACTTGGAACTGCAAGTAGGCATAGCTATATAGTCAAGATGTGCTTCAAATCCAATCGCTGTATTTGCATGGCTTATTAGAGCCTAAGTCGTACGAATCACTCCTTGCACTGTGTCAAAGTACTATACTAGCACTAGCACTGTGGTCTGTTTTTATTTTGAAATAAAGCCAAACGAGTTAAGTTTTGTTACCGACATCAGTTGCCGTACTGAACCTTAAATAGTAAATAGAGAGTGAGCGTGGCTAATGGTTATGCAATATTCTAATTATTTATAGAAAACTGAAATTTTTTACAGTAGGCGTAAGTTTATTACCAACGAACAGTTGTGGATAATTCAAGAATGAATCATACATGACATGGGTGACATTTATAGTATTCCGAGAGGAATCTGTCCACCCTTTTCATCATGCGTTGTGTTACTTGTGTACATTGTAAAGTCATTATTGATTTATGTATTTTGCTGCCATGTGTGCATGATGTACATGATGTTTGATGAATAAATCGAAATGAATGAATGAATGAATGACATACTATAAACTGCTGACCAGGAGCCAGATTTGCTAAAGTGGACACTTAGAATCATCCTTTCTAGGCCCAGCATCGGACAGTTAGTTGTCAAATTTGTCACAACACGTACATGTACGTCTAGTGTACGGTACCCATTGCATTTGCAACAGCTATTATGTATTATCTTTTGTTGCTTCTATGACTCTGCATTTTGCCAAATTTAGCTCAAGCTAAGCTTGTTTAAACCCCGATCTATTAGTCTTCATTTCTTATCTTGCGAGAAGTTAACTTATGAAGAAACTGAGTTCCTTTATCTAGAATGTTGTCTTTGTGGAATCCTAATTGTTTTCCTGTTCGTCACTTGCCGACATTTTATTGCGGTTTCCAAGGCGGCGGCGGAATTCCACGAGTCTCTGCGACCCTGGTGACCGCAGAGTGCTTTCTTTCCTTCTCGAGGTTCATCTCTCTCCCTGCGATCACGCTTCATGCGCGTAATTAAAGTATCGAATGTTTCTTAAGGGATGCAACGTCGTTTAATATACTTTGGCATTTCTACCTCCGCGGTATTAAATGGGCTTGCGTTGAACGCCTGAAAAATGGTTAAAAGCTAAGTATACACTCGTTGTAATTTATGTAATTCTGAATGCAGAAAAATAGAAGACCCACTTGGACTTGTCAAAAATGGGTCAGTTTAAGAATTTAATTGTCTGCGATTGCGTGTGCCCACATTCGAAGATTATTTACGCGTTGGTTGGCAATAGTTGCTAGAATATTACACCTGATTTTCATTTACTTTCAATGAGCTGAAGTGTGGAACTATCAAAACATCGAGCGATAGGAAATGTTTCTAGGACTCCTTCATTCCACAGGGAGATCGCGCTACGCAGGAATCCGCTGACATTTCCAGCGGAATCAAGGCTGCGATCAAGCAGATAGCCCGCCAACGGATCGTTTTCGTATTCTGGCCCACAGAGCTCAGCGCTGCGTCATTAGACGCGTGCTCGCTACACTAGTTACAATCGGTACACTCGCTACACACGCTAGACTCGCTAGACTCACTACACACGCTAGACTCGCTGCACTTGCTATATTCGCTACACACGCTACACTCGCTACACTCACCACACTCTCTACACTCACTACACTCGCTACACTCGCGGCATTCACGACACTCGCTGCACCCGGTACACTCGTTACAATCGCTACACTTGCGTCTAAACCAGCCCTGTAGCGTGGTAGTTTATCAAAAGGGGGCAAGAAATTAAGCAGGGGAAGGGCAAAGGTTGCACGACACTCATGCCTCCTATGCTCAGAGACTACAGGAGTCTTTCCCTTCTCGTGCAAAACTCACGACTGGGGAGAGGGGGGTGCAATTTTTTTCTTTTACACAAAAACTAGAAATATTCCCCGGAACACGGGGTGCAAACAGTTCACTTGCTCAGATCGGGGGGACAAACTGTATGCTTCCTTAGAGCAATGGAGCAGAGGGGACAATCTATATGCTTCCTCAGTGCAGGGGGAGGCACAATATATTATTTCTATGCAAGCAGGGAGCAAAGTGAATAATTGCTGTATTACTGTAATTGCTGTAGTTTTCGAGGGAGCAAGAAATTCCAATAAGCAGAGACTTCAATAGGCAGACACTTACAGTAGGGGTGGCACTGCCCTCCTGCCTCCAATCACGCTACGGGTCTGGACTCTTACACTCGCGTCCGAACATTCGCTTGCTTCGAATGGCGCCACCAGCGCGGTGTGGCAAGTTGCAGTGAAAGAGAGGGGGAGGGCAGGATCGGGGGTTCGAATGTGGCATGATTTCAAGTTCTTGGAGGCACTGTAATCCAAGAGGCGACTATTTTAAATGTTGTCTTCGTTAGCTGTTGGCCGTTCTGTACATGCACGTGCGCTGACTTGTAGTCTGTTGGTTTGTTTTAGTCTTCATCCTAGGCGCATTGTAGAGACATTCCGAAAGTATAATTATTCTACCGCTACAGTATTGAAGTCTGTGGTGGAACTGGTGGATATGAATTTTTATGTTCACGATATACATTATACAGTGTATTTCCGCTGGTCGCTCAGTGGCCGGAGTTGTGGGCACCCACCCCTTTTCCTCCCCCTCTCACCTGCGGCCCAGCGTGTATATGGTGCCCACTGGCGGTCGATTGGTGCAAAACGATTTCTATTAACTCAGCGTCGTAGGCGATACGATCGAAGTAGGATCTCGCAAAAACCATGCGATTGATCGCTCGTGTAATTGTAGCGGTATGTGACGGACCGGGTGCGAGGCAGGGTTAAACGCTGGCGCAGTAGCCTGTTGCGGGGAAAAAACGACATTGGCTCATTGTGCGGTGACTGTCAATGAACCGACTAAATTCTTTTCTACCCACCCATGGAGCTAGCTCTTAATTGTTGTTGTTATTAACTGCGCAATGCCTGTACCTACCCCCTTAAACTTATTTAGTTTCGGATGTTATAAGGCGACAATATATGAATATTGTAGCCTTCTTTCAAAAATATCAATGGTATAATTTCCACATCAACATTGCATTCTAGGTTACATTTAGCTGTAGTCCTACTCTAGCAACTTATCAGTATCGTTGCAAGCAAACTGGTGATAAAGCAAAAAGTTAGCATTTGACATAAAGCAAAACGTAAGATTATCATACTTATTTGCTCCATTGGCATTGAATTGTGGAAAAGTGAACATTTTAAATATGATATAATTTTTGAAATACGATTGGTCTATTATACATTGTGCAAGTTTGCTTATAATAACTGTGTGTTCATGCCGAGCATGTTGTCAGACACGTAGGCGTTCTCCTTTGTTCAGTGAATATGTAAAATATGTGAATACGGTGCATAATTTTACGCTGTATGTTACGACATTGTGATTAATTGTGCTATGTTTTCCATGTCAGCTACTTCTACCCTGTTGTACGTGTATCATGAATACATGTATGTAGAAGTCGTGTTGATATTCAAGAGAGTAATCTGGGATTCTGCGCTATATTGTAGCACTATAGCTTGTGCTAACATGTTGATTAAACGTCCACGTTTGTGGTTTTAAGGGTTTCAGATTAGTTTTGCAGAGAGCGAAAACGTGGCCCGGCCCGCCCTGGATCAGATCCGGCCGGCCCTGGCCGAGGCCCAGCCGGCCCTTACCAAGACCGGGCCAGCCCTTACCGAGGCCCAGCCGGCCCTGGCCGAAGCCCAGCCGGCCCTGCTTGAGGCCCTGGCCGGCACTGACTGCGAGCACATGGACGCGGAGGGCCGCCCCTCTGCGCTGGACGCGTGCATGCAGCTCGGGCACGAGTTCGTGCGAAAGTACGTGCGCCGCACACGCAAGGACGGCGCCAGCAGCAGGTGCAGGTCAGTCGTAGGTCATGGTCAAGCAGTGCAGGTCAGTGGGAGGTCAAGGTCAGGCAGGCGCAGGTCAGTCGGAGGCCAAGGTCAAGCAGGTGCAGGTCAGTCGGAGGTCAAGGTCAAGCAAGGTGGTGGTTTGTCGAGGCCTGCACAAGGCCTGCCTCTCATAGCCAGCCTAGAATGGAATGTAAACACATGATGCATGAATTTCAGGATTTGAAGAAAAGTCTGATTACCTTTTTCTTTACTTATTTTGAGACGGCCGTCGTGGTAAGTAACAGTGTGGCGAACGAATTGAGATGCTTACCTGATAAGTCCGCTCTGGATCAAAAGTGATTTGTTGAAAGCATGCAGTGATTCAGTATGAATTGTCATTGAACTGCTGTTTGTACAGGATGGCCCAGAAGTATCGAGAGAACTTTGAAGGCTTATAGCTTCGGCGGTTTAACGAGTACGTTATGCTTGATGTACAGAATTAAAGCCCCTTGTGTCAACTATAAGTGCTGAGAATTTTAAATTGGTGGTTAGCGCTATTCCTGCAAAATTCACGTTGACGTTACTACGTTTTTGACGATACAAAATGACGTGATGCCTCCTCTTACACACTATCATTATCATATACACACGTTCTATCTCCTGAGAGATTTTTGCAGGATGGATTATAATTTGACTAAACACAATCATGTTTAGTCAAATAATTATTCGAAAACTGGTCCAGCAGCTCAATGGCTGAATCAACGCTATGCGAGCATTGTTGTCTGCAGAACGCGCTGGACTGGAACCATAAACAGCAGTGCTTTTTACACTTTGATGCTTCAGAGGCGACAACTTGTTTAATTAGCCTATAAATTTACTCTGCTTCTATTCTAGCATAAATTCATTAATCTATCTTTTGGTAGTTAAATAAATGATGTCACAAATTTGAATCAAAATTAGATCCTATTCCGATCAGCGGCGATTCAGGATCGGATCAGCGGCGCAATAATGACGTCATTTTTAGCGTCAAAAACATGGTAGGATGGCGTAAACGCGAATGTAACGGGAGTCATGTCAACTACAAATTTGACAGTCTTAGCACTTATTACTGACATAAGGGGATTTAATTTTCTGTAGCACGCGTGAATGTACTTTTTACATTGCGAAGGTAGGCCTATATACGCCTTCAAAGTTTGGTTAATATTTTTAGGCCACACTGTATGGTGATATAACTTTAGCGTATATTCAGCTGCTGCACGATGCTCTCACCAGTCCAACTTATACATATATTCTATCAACATTTAAGGCTTTTAAGCTAAATAGTAATATAATCGGTTTGATTTGATTGTAGAGCCCCTGATACCACAAAGAACACCAAATCATCATTATTAATAGGGTATGGCAGCACTCGCCGCTGCAGTGCTGGATGTTGAAGTGTGTAATAGCGCCACGCAGTAACCTGGATGCGTCATTCGTTCAGGGTCGATATCCCGCCATCACTTGTAGCATTGATACAACTCACTTCTATTCAACGCGCCGACCTCGCGCCGCCGCGCTGTTTTGCAAACAGTGGCGATGAGAGGAGTCACGCGATGAGAAAAGGAGCAAAACCTAAGTTTGATGAGTAGCGAAGGAACGTGCGCGGCACTTTATCGGGATTTTCAGGCGAAAGTGCTTTGAGCACAGCGCTTAAATATTGTAGGGACTATCATTTTGCTCCCTCCCCTGTGTCTCTTTCAGTTTACTATCCTTCAATATTTTAAGGACCAATGTTTAATGGGTACTATCCATTGCTTCACCGAATAATCTGTAACAGGTATGAACTTCGTTGAGCTTGAACTTTGACCTCTCAAGCTTATAGTTTAAAACATAGTTTAAGTGCAGCATTGTTTGTCCTTGTCAAGAATTTGATATGAAATGGAATCCGTGCATCTGCTGCCTCATTTTTTGAGATTATTCTTTAATCCTATGGGAGTGTTCCAAAAACTATTTATTGCAAACACGACTTGGCAGAAGCTTTTGTTTTCATTGGAAGGAGATCAAACTTCTACGATCATTCCCCTTTCCCCCAATATACATACTCTGGGTTACGAATACCAGTTTGTTGGCAGCCGAATGCATGCGCGGTGCTGTCCATCAACAGCAACAGTACTGAGAATGCAAACTCTCTTACGGAAAAACCAAAAAACCAAAAACCAAAAACCGTATGATTTCCTCACTAAAATCACATACATGTGATTTTAGTGCGGAAATCATGCGGTTTTCGGTTTTTGGTTTTTTAATTTTAAGTTTGTTTTTTTTAGTTTTAAAATCACATACATGTGATTTTAGAACTCACATCTGATTCTTATGTGAGTCAAATGTGACTCATATGTAGGCCTACATGTATGTGAACCACTTGTGAGTCACATGTGATCGCATAGAATCACGTGTAAAATCTTGATCAACATGCAACCCACGTATGTGAATTAATGCTGGCGCACGTCTGGTGAATCATGTGATTTTGAAACGCCATAGGTGACCACATGTGACTAAGGCCTCCTTCATAGATCGAGAATGCGCATTTTACGAATTTAAAAAATATTCATAAATGACGAATTTTAACAAATTTTTAAAATGAGTTTATAAAATTCGTAAAAATTTGTAATGTTATGAATTTAACAATGATGTGCATTAGCTTCATAGTGTAGCAAATTACGCTAATTTAAACTTAAACTTTAAAACTAATTACAGTATACAACACTACAGTATTGCGTCATCGAAACGAAAGCGGTTGTTGCAGTTGCATTTCGTAAACAAGCACAATCAATTATAAGTAGCCCAAATAAAAATCGAACCGCAGAACCACGCCCACGCTCATTCAACGAATTTTTACGAATTTTGACGAATTATAAAAAATGTCAAAAATTCGCGAATTTTCGCGAATTTTAAAACTCTAGAGTCAAGAGTCACGAATTCTCGATCTATGGCCTCCTTTACATGCTGCATTTAAAAAATGTCATTTTACATGTAATTTTACATGTAATTTTACATGTAATTTTGCATGCCACCATGTTAAGAAAATTACAATGTAAAATGTTTTTTGCTGGGTTTCATGCAGGCCATGCATGAAACCCAGTAAAGGAACAAGCCGTGCATGAGTGAACCCAGTTAAGGAAATCGTTGTTATAGCAACGGTCGTCAGTCCGTCTTAACACGGTTGCATGTAAAATTACATGTAAAAGTACATGAAAAATATGCAGCGTGTAAAGGAGGCCTAACATATAGGTTCTATAAGAGTCACATGACAATGTGATCTTTTTGCAAAGATGAACTTCAATACTTTCATGATTTCATTGTTGATTCAATACCCGCTGCAGATTTGAAGAAATCTTTGTACTCCATTCAATGAGCAGTTAGTTATCAGCAGAATAGTCAGATACGCTATGCTTTAGGCTTTAGGCATGTTTAGGTTAAAACAAATAAAGGTTTTAGTCAAATATCATGTACTGTATAAAATTAATAGAAATATTGGACTTATAGTTCGTTTCGACGTCGAGAGACGTCATGTACTCTCAGATCTGTACTGATGATCGGGACATCATACTCCATTGAGTCTAAAGCAACCCTGGATCATTGATGTTGATTTCATTTGAATTGTAGTAAGGCGAGGTTGATCTTGTACTCCTTGCATCTTCTGTGAGTGAATTATAGAGGATGATTGATGTAAGTTGTGATGAACTTAATGGAATAGATTTAGTGTTAAATGAAACTAAATCTTGCTGTATTAGAATAGGCAAGCGGTGAAAGGAGCCATGTACTGCGCAGCCTGCACTTCATATCGTCAAGGGCATAATTCCATGGACCAACTCAGTGACTTATTTAGGTATTAACATAAATGCTGGAAATAATTTCAACTGCTGCTTCGATAGAATGAAAAGTAAATTTTATGCACGTTTTAATTCAATTACTTGGTAAACACTTGGTAAAATTAATAATGACATTGTGACACTAAACTTGGTTTCGACTATAGCTCTGCCATGTTTGCTGTACGCTGTAGAAGCACTCCCTTTAACAAAGACGCTTATTTCGAAACATCGAGCATCCGTGGAACCGTGTTCTCATGAAGATTTTTTTTTCATGCAACTATAATTGCAGATTGTCAATTTTATACAGGATATACTACTGTTGAGCAGTTAGCTAGCTTTTGCAAGACACAATTTGTAAATTTGTTACCATTTGGTCCGATTCATTTAATAAGAACATTGTTCAGCATTTTATCTGCCGAGGTTAGCACTGTTTGGTAGCCTAGCATAATTAGTTTGCTTTTTAAAAATCTCTTTAATATTACACTTTTATTATGGAATGTCATGGATTCTGTACACTGTGCGATAGTGTTATACACTGTATGTTTTCTACTGCCTTCGTGGCGAATAAAGTTCTATATTATTTAGATGGCCTGTAAGTTATCCGTCTAATGAATACAAGTAAATTATTAGTAAAATCTTTTATTTGTGATCTCCTTCAGCTTTAGACAGCTTTTAGAGCTATTCATCACCGGTAAACTCTCTAAAGCAATAAGATACAATTCAATGTGTGACCCTGCAACGCGCTGTTTGCTGTGTTTCAGTCTGTACGCAAGGTTCCGGTCCTGCCTGCTGCCGCTGCACGAGCGCTGCGCCCCCGTGCGACCCTCCCTCAAACACTGGCTCGACCTCGTCCCGCACATGGACGGCGTCTGCAGCCACACGCCAGGTACACCCCATAATTATTACCCCTGCAGGCCGGGGAACAGAGAATTGCCCTGCAACCCAGAGCTCCCCGGGCTTGTCGCAAAAGGCAACTAAAGAAAAGGGGGAGCTATTCGCTGCTGACTCTCTTGCACAGAACCGGACTGTATATAGCCCTTGTGTGCTACACACTGTCCCTAAACTACAAAAAAACAAAAAACAAGCCCCATAATGGTAATAATAATGAGTTTAGAGTCCGTTTCGGAATCTAGTGACGCCATTGGGAACCTAAAGGTTTATTTAAAAAGTGGGGGAACCAACCAATTTATCAAAAAGCAAAATGTAGATACTATGACGAGCAAAATTAGGAGTCTCTGTTTAGAGACCTGGAGACAAAGAAAAAATGAGTAGAAAATAATATTAGAGATTCGGGGCAATTAGATTTTCTGATGTTGAAAAATTGCATTTCTGATGTTGAAAAAGGTGTATTTGAGCATAGCGTATGGAGTTCATGATTTTTATGTAGAGGCCATGAGTAAGAGATAGACAGTGTTTCCCTTTTGTTTTTGGACAAAGAGAGCCTCGGCCCCCTCGCCTCGATCGTGAGTTCTGTACGGGAGAGAAAAAGCCTCCATCAGCACCTGCTCCTCGCTCTAGAGTTTCGTTCGGACGGGGAAAATGTCTTTCAGTCAGGAAAATGTGTCATTTTTTCTGACTCCATACTTTCATATGGAGACCATAAAATTCTTTAAGATGATCCCTGATAGGATTCACATTTAACACACGGATAGTGATGTGTACAAAATGTGTAACAATATTGCTAATAAGGGGCTTCTTGTTCGTGTTGGCGTCCAAGGACCTGATGACGTCAAACAGCAGGACCACCAACCTCCAAACTGTTGTGGAGATGTTTAACGTTGACATTATGAAACATAGAGGCGCAGGCAAGGCACGTTGGGGCCCTGATTAGATTAAAGTTTGATAGAACTAGAAGAATGAATATTTAAATAAATGTTAAAGTAAGATTATATTCAACTGTTAATTGTTTATTTATTTATTGTTTTTATTTTTAACTGTAGGTCTATCTATTTTCAATTGTACATTTGTATATTTGCAAAGTTTTAATTTAATATTAATTTGTGACATTTAACATAAAATTACAGTTACTAGTATACTTGGAGGCTATACTAGCCACTCAATCAGCTTCCCTCTGTAAGCCCACCAGATGTGAATACTGGTCAGTGTCAGCAAGTTTCTTGTTTGCGGGACTCTTTAAATATTTAACCTGTTTCATTGGAGGCTTTTAAACACATGATTGTAATGACTCGCAATTCACACCTGTTAGAAATTTTGGAAATGAATGCAACTTAAGCTGCAATCTCAGAGTGTTGTCATGATTAATATGCGTGATAAGTTAAATACGGTACACTGCATCTTCTACTGATGGCAGAAAGATTTTTATTTTGCATGAATTGATGACATTTTGACTGTTCCTACAGTTTCTTTGCGGCTGCGTATTTCACTCAGATGCCTTGAAAGGTCAGAACTGCTTTTTTGATGAAGTCTACGGCTTCTGGGGTGGAAAGTGCAACGACTATTATCAATTCAACGTACTGCAGAAAACAAGAAATCAGTGCTAGTAAGTAGCGGGCCCATGAGCTCTCACATTTTTTTATACATCCGTTGTTATGTATATAACATCCGTAACATTTAAAAAGTGTAGTTTTTCTGAATCATTGCAGTAAAAATCTGCTATATGCTGTGCTTAGTTCCAAATTATTTATGACTGTGCACATATAAGTAAGTAGCTTGGGCCTACACAGAGCTATAGTTTGAGAATATGGTTCGTCTTTGGATACAGTGTTTCTATTTGTACAATATTAAATATGATGTTTCTATGTGATATATCCGTAAATATCCAATTTAATTTAAATTAAATAATTTTATGCATCAGATAGCGATAGTTCACAGATTGCAATTGTCAACTACGACACGATTTATCAATTGAAATTTATAAGGATAATACCTAGCATGATGTTCTTATTGCCAATTTTTATTCCTCATCGACAGTTTCTTGGAGGAGAATCTAGAGTGCAAGCTGGCGCTAGTCCGTACGGCGTGTGATGACGTCACAACGAGGTTTGCTGCCGGCCTGCTGAGCTTCAACGTAGCCAATGAGACGCGGCGCCTTCACTGCAGCAGGACAGACCACGAGCGGCACCCTCACACAGGTCGGTTGGCCTTCTGGGATGGACAGCTCCACTAAATTAATTTTAACTGGTTGAGTTGACTGCTATCTATCAGCGAATGATGCTAATGGTGGATTGATGAACGTGTGTCAAGATCCAGTCTACATGTAGGCCTGTAGACTGCCCAGTCAAAGCATGTATGTCAAGGTTAAATCCTTCTTTCACATGGTTCATGTGTTCTGATTGGTCAATGGTCAGTCTATCATGTTGACCTCTAGTATCAATCTCCGCACGCTTTTATAATCCACCAGAAGACAGTTGGAAATCGGAGGGATGTGATTTGGGGGGCCAATCTTTGGAGAGAGGAACGTCAGGAATCATGGTCTACAATTAAAACTGTGTTTAAAAGTTTTGCAAGTATGCTAGAGTGTATTTTAATTGCACGGACACGGCGATACCGGCTTGCCTGATACGCACTGGAATGGACATGTCAAAAACGATGATTATTATTATTTATACTATTCTCAAAATAGTAGCAACCGTATAGAATTTGACTACAGAATAGCGAGCAGACATTATGCTTGATAGTGAACAGGATCTGGAGATCGCAAAAATTGTGAAAAAAAAACAGTTTTTTGCAGTAGCCAACTTTTATGGTGAAAATCTTAGGTGAATTTTTTGTTGATCCTTCATCTTTAGAAGGTCTATTACTGGTCCGATGGTGATGAAGAGAGCGATACCTTTAATATTTTCGAGTACACAAGAAAGGACAGCTGACAGGATTGATATGGCCAAAAGTAAGGATTGGCGAAACAGAAATTCTTTTGGCTAATGTTTGCACATTTTTGTCTAAACACAGAAAAGGCTCTGATAGTGACTCTTAAACTCTATTGTAACTATTTTTACATAACCAGCATGGCATATTCTTAGCATATAAATAACATTACATTACAATATCATTAGCATGATTTTAAATTATAAATTGCAATTTTTTTAGGACACAAAACAGGCACTGATAGTGAACCTTCAATTCGCTACAAATTAGCATGAAGGAAGCACTGTTTGTAACACACAGTACAAGCTGGTTAGCGCTGTACGTTGCAGCGTTCAGCTACACGCCGAACTGTTCGCGCGCGTTCATCGAGCGCGTGGACGTGTGCACCAAGCCGCTGACGCGTCAGAATGTCGTCAAGTTCTACCGCGACAACGACCTCATTCCTGACGTCATGCAGACTAAGACGCTCAGGACGGCGTGCAGGTCAATGTCATTCTGTATAATCTATTAGGTCTGAAGTCCGTCTCAGCGCCCGAGGTCGTCATCAGAGCTTTCCCTCGTCCTTCGGTACTTTACAGTTGTACTTTTTTGTTGCCCTTTACGACGAAGACTTAGGGTCAGTGCTGCAGTGCAGCTCTTTTCTGCCACGGCGGACGCTCTTTGACTTTTTTGAGTCCGAGCGGCCCTCATTTAACATCCAGCGGCCCTTTAACCGTGGTTTCACGTCTACAGTATTTGCACTGAAGCGGCCCCTGACTTGACGCTGTTAGAAACTTGAGCGGCCCGGTGAGACGCCGTCCCGCGACGTCACGTGGCAACTACAGCACTATAGCTTGTGGTTAGGATTAGCATTGCACCAGTTGATGGTCGCTAGAGGTGGTTCCACTGTAGACTGGCATGCATCGTAGAAACACTTGTGACAGTTGAATTTAAACCACCCTTGCCAAGGGTGAACTTATAGTCTTTTCCGCGGCCGAGATTCGAATCGACAACTGCCGCGCTCATAAACCGAGACCAGTGATTTAGACCACTCGGTCACAACTTTTTGTCTAAGTATTGACGTAGTATCAGTAGATTCTAATAATAGTTCTTGCCTTTTAAAATCTAGGACCTAAATAATATTTCTTTATTTATTTCAGAGAGTTTTTAAATTGCCAGGCTTCCTGAATAGGATTAATGAAGATGTATATAGGTGTATGTCTAGTATAATTGATCCATGTAATTCATATTTAAAATCTGTTTGGGTTTGCAGGGCTGTGAGAGTCTATAGAGAGTGTCTTTCTCCTCTGCAAGAATCATGTCCAGACGGTATTCGACAGGTTTTTGACTACCAGGCCAACCTAAGGAAATACTTCTTCAAAATGGACTACATCTGTTATCCATCTGTTTATCCAGGTCAGTAGTAGAAGTAGATGATTTTAAATTAAATTTGATTCACAAAATTCTCTACAGTGTATATTGATCTTAGTAGGCCTAGCATCTTTACAATAACCATCAGTATTATTGTAATTGCAATGATGCTGAAAAGCTTATATACGTGTTGTTATATTGTTGTTCTTATATTGCGTGTATAATGTATGTTTTTGGTTTGTTTATTTGGAGATCTTGTAGTTATATGTTTTTTTTATGGGCCTCTACGTCTCACATAAAGTCAAGTACAAATTATTGTTCATTTAAAAAGACAGCACAACGTGCTAGTGTGTAGCAGGTTTAACGTGGCTACACTAGCTTAAGACTAGTGTGACTACACTAGCATTCGCCGTGGTGGCTATGCGCGACGTCGTCTTAATTTAGGCCTACATACCTTAATTATCTGATCAATTATAATATTTAACCTGTTATTACAATAGTAGTTGACTTTATTTAGTAGTTCTTCATTTTCTGTCCATCAAAGTGCTTAATTATTGTCATTTCACAATAATAGATTCTTATATCCATAGTGGGATGCTCTAACTACAATCACTACATGTACCATAAGTTACCTAGGATCATAAACTGTGAGACAGCGCGTCTGTCTGATAGAGTTCCGCCAGCACTTGCGCTGCTATCAGTCGGTGATGAAGAAGCGTCTGCTGGAGCAGTGCTCTGAACTCTGGATGGACGTCCAGCCGTGGCTGCACAACATCACTTCCTATCAGTTCTACTGCGACAAACGCCATCCGCACACGCGCAATCTTATTGCGTAGGCTACACGCCGCTGTGTTTAGTTCTTGCTGCTATATATATTGTGGCTAAGTTGTCAATAAAGGACTCGGGTTTAATTTTGGGTGTTTGAAAAAGTGGATTCTTTAACCATCCGCAAACGACACTATCTTCTCGCAAAACGCTGCAACAAAATCTTACGAGAAGATGCACATGTTAACATTGATTTTCGGACAGGCCGATAATGAAGTCACACGCGAAAATCATTCATTACGTCTTCCGATGCGGGATCCTGGGCTATCGTCGGTAATGGCTCAGAATCCAACGATGAAGACATGTAACTTTGCTTTTACATTACACGGCAGCGACTCGCTCTCTCGAGATGACCAAGGTCTGAAAATGCAAATGTACATGCAAAAAGTAATAATATGATTGTTTGAGTCTAATGAACTTCACTGCTAATGATCATCAGGCCTTTAGCGTGAGGGAGCAGTGGCGGCATTACCTCCTGCTCGAGGCCTCTGCCCCCCCTTCCCCTGGAAATTTGACATTGTCCCCCCTGCCCCATGGAACATTTACCCCCTGCTAAACTGACTGCCCCCTCCGTCAAACTTGTCACGCTACGAGGCTGATGATCCTGATTCTTGGTGGATGCGTGTTGTGAGTGACTTGTGACTATTGGTCTGTGGCTGTGATAAAGAGCTGGCTCGAGTTGTTGACTGACACTTGTTGAATGTGTGTGACAGACACCTGGCTCGAGTTGTTGACTGACACTTGTTGAATGTGTGTGACAGACACCTGGCTCGAGTTGTTGACTGTCACTTGTTGGATGCGTGTGATAGAGAGCTGACTCGAGTTGGTGACTGTCACTTGTTGGATTTATGTGAGCTGGCTCAAGTTGGCTGGCTCGAGGTGTTGACTGACACTTGTTGAATGTGTGTGACAGACACCTGGCTCGAGTTGTTGACTGTCACTTGTAGGATGCGTGTGATAGACAGCTGGCTCGAGTTGGTGACTGTCACTTGTTGGATTTATGTGACAGAGAGCTGGCTCGAGTTGGTGACTGTCACGCCACGGTATTCTCTCGTCAGTGCGGAGCGAACGCGTCGCGCCACATGCAGGAGCTCTTCAGACAAGCCTTTGACGACCCCTACTACCTGCGCCTGGGCTACCGGCCTGACTGCACCCTGCACGCCCAGCCCACGACCACATCGACAACCACCATCTCAACTTTTCCAAGCACCGAACTTACGACGCACAGGTTCTTAGCCGCGAATGTCTTCACAGAATCTCCTCTTTCGTCGTCGGAAGCAGTGGTGGATTATGAAAGCGTTCCTATGACCGTGAATATATTTCGGACGGGTTTGGTTAGCGTGATAGGATCAACTGTGCGGCAAGGTGTGTATGGGGATAGTGCGAACGTGGCGTGTTCGGATCGGTGGCAGGCAATGCATTTAGTGATATTGCAACTCTGTACGACAACTTTTGCACTATTAATCAAGTCGTCAAGCTGAGTGAATTGAAGTATAATTTAATAGTTATTGTAAATAATATGGGTATTTTGTTGTAAGCAGTGAAGTACGGCTGAGAACAAGGTCAGCACAAACACTGGCTATGTTGCAATGACTGTTGCACACAGAGATGATTTGATCCTCACGACACTAGAAGAATTATTCTAGAAGAATTAGAACAGTTTATGAAACTTTAGCACGTGGTCGTATTGTAATGCTATTTGATTTATAAATTTATTCTAATATAATTTCTCCGCGATTAGCGATTTTCAAACATCGAGAAACATGTTGTAAGGAAAGAGGGTTCGTTTATTTATTACGCTCATATGGGAAAGTGGTGGGTGAGCAAAAAGCTTCAGCGCACGCTTTGGGGCGGGGGGTCAGTAACATATACGTGAGCTTTTTTGGGGGGGGGAGGCTCAGAAAGAATCTAAACATAGACTGAGGCCAGACGGGCATGATTAAGTGCGCTACAATACAGATTTTGTTGTGTTTTGGCATATGTAATAACGGACGAGCTCATATTCAGTATTTCATGAGGCGATGCATGTAGAACAGATGCGTAATTGGATTTGTTTGAAACACGCGCTAGTCAGTGCTCCAAATCACTAACCAGCCAGATTTCTGATTCTGGTTACTATATTGGCGCATTTGATGCGGTGGAATATTGTTCAAAAACTTAGCTTACCAGCTTGCTAGACTTACTACTGACTAGAATTTTCAATATTTTCATGCAGGCAGGAGAGGTCCCCAACATCTGGAAACAAGCAAACGTCGTC
>JAQIWG010002414.1:0-20469 GCA_034695025.1 Chamaedrilus cognettii | reverse complement strand
ATCAGAATACAATGTAGACTGAGAGTATCAGAATACAATGTAGACTGAGAGTATCAGAATACAATGTAGACTGAGAGAGTATCACAATACAATGTAGACTGAGAGAGTATCACAATACAATGTAGACTGAGAGTATCCCAATACAATGTAGACTGAGAGAGTATCACAATACAATGTAGACTGAGAGAGTATCACAATACAATGTAGACGCAAACGCATCGATTATAGTCCGTCGCCGAATCATCAACAAAATGTGAACCACTGACATAATTATCACAAGCGTACTTAAATAAAAGAAGTCTGCAACTGGAAGCAGAATAACCTGATAAATGCAGCCAACTAGTTGGTAGAAAAGAAAATCAATCCAAATCAATAACTCCCTTTTAAAATGACATTGTTTTGAACCCAGCCAAAGATGCAACACTAATGAATAAAAGTCCAGTTAAATATTAGAAAGTAAAGCTGCCATGAGCACGGGATCAACGCGGTCGCTCTTTGGAGAGACGCTGCATCCGTTCCGAGGCGCTCGAGAGATGGAGTAAATACCGGCCAGGTCTAAGTGACTTATCCGCTTGGCACCACAAATGGCACTTAGCGCCATTTGTCTTCTGGCACACCGGACTAGAGAAGATGTGAAGCTAGAATTGTGTGCTATTCAATCGATTTCTTAGCGTTTAGAGAGACTCTTCCATTGAATCAAGCAGCGCTACAATCTTTCAGAGACCAAAGTGCAAAACCTTGAAAAGATGCACTGTTGTCAACCCATTGGCTTCTGGCACGTGGGCGCACTTTATTGTTCATTAGATGTTTTTACATCAAACTGGTAAAGGACTTCTACAAATAGATATCTGAATATTGTATATGTCTATGCTTCACAGGCATCACCACTGTTTTAGACGATAGGTATCTTTATTCACACTAATAATAACCTCCAGATTTTAATAAAATGAGAAAACACTACACGGTTCACCGGTTGCGAGCTAGTAAAGTAGCATCAGCAACAGTATCTGCGGCACTTGCAGCAGCAACACTCGCTTCATCAGCTGCAACAGTCACTTTTCAACAGCAGCAGCAGCAGCAGAAGTCAAGCGTACTAACGTCCCTTGCAATGAGCCAACCACTGTGACTCAACAGCATAGAGGGGTCATCAGACGTCGATGACTGGGCGCGTGCAGCGAGCCACAGACAAAAGGTCAACAAAGACCCTGCGGCCATTGTAAGGCCTGCTATGATAGCCGACAGGCCTGGGACAGAGATAGGGGGCAGAATGTGCTCGTAAAACAATGCGGGGGGGGGGGGGGTAAGAAAAGAATTTGTTCACACAACAATGCGCGGGGAGGGGGGACGGGGGAGAGGGGGGTGTGTAAGTTGGAGCCACGGATGCACTGAATAGTCTCTGTAGTCAATTGTCAACAAATTTCCTTTTTGTGACAACAACGCCTAATTCTTGCCATTTCATGGTTAATTCTAACAGTTCGCGCCATGCCTTGTATACACATTTTTATTAATGGTTTGAAAAGGCTAGAGGATAATAAGTAAGTTCATTAAGTAACATATTTTATCAGATTTTTATCACGCTCTACTTGAGAGATCCTCAATAGACTATGATGCGCTGCTTGGCAGCCATTTAAATTACAAATTTTATCTCACAATGATTTGCTGCATTTGTAGCCAACGCCCTCGAGTCCGCACGAGCTGGGTAACAAAACTATAGGCGATTCAACGGCGGAGGAGGTTATTAATGAAATTAATGTCAGCGGACTGACTGGAATCAGCATCAGCACCCGCGCAGCTGCATCAGCGCAGCAGAAGCGCAGCGGCAGCAATACGAGTAGCAGGAGCAGAAGCAGCAGCTGCTGAAACAGCCGCGTCAATCCGAATACCAGTACGATAATCACATCGGTATCAAAAGTGAACTATGACAGCAAATAAATGACTGATGTAGTCATGGAAGAAATCTGTGTACTAATAAGATCGACAGCGCGGTTCTTCAATTCTCACGACGCCCACATGACACAAACTCGCATCCTTCGTCTATCCCTCAAATTTCCCCAGACCTCCAAAATTCTCTAATATCAACGCCGCCATTCCTAAAAACAATTATTCATCTATCTGAAGGGCACAACTCAAACGACACAAGTGCTTGAAATCAATTTTACCCCTGACTGACGCGCGGGCTGAAGGCTATGCGTGCAGTGGAAAACAGAGAGAGTGATAGATCGATAATTAGCTGCGAATCCTATAGTATTCATCAGTCGTTTAGTAGTTTTCCCCTGATGGCCTACATGGCCAGCGGCGACTACCCAGATAATCCATTCGGCACGCAGCGCTGTGTAACAAATGCAGTCAGCTGCTAGCCTATCGGCAATGATACAGTAGGCCTGTGCTGCGTAGGCCCTACATGCTAACCTAAAGCCTACAGCAGCCGCAATGTTCAAAACATAAAAAATGATATTAGTGGTAACACTCCAACTCCACCTTTGTCTGTGCCTGCTCGCCAGGCGTCACTCAACTCTCGTTAGGCTATCTGACTACCTTGGTCTTTCTGTCGGCAATTTCTACATCGATCCTCCCCTTAGTCCCCCATCCCATTTCACGTTCCTTCGCCCCGCTATAATCACCCTCATCCTGACTCATGCCACGACTCATAAATTCCATATCTCACGCAATCCCCACCCCTTCCCCGCCCCCCCGCTCTCCCCCCCCCCCCACCCGGTAATGGAGCACCTGTTTCATTTCACACCCTGACGTTGCCCACCATTAAAGCAATCGGGCATCAGCACTTGGCAGTTGGCACTGCGGCAGTAAAGCCTCCTTCATGCGTGCCATCATCCCGTGACCCTAGCGTCTGGAAGCGACGCCTCTGCCCTTCAATAAACAGTCCGGTGGATGGCAGGGCGGACCGCGGCCAGCCAGCAGTGGCTAATCTGTAGGGCTAAATGTGGGGTCAGAATGAGCTCTGTTTAAACAAAGTTCCATAATTTAACGTCGCTGTGCTGTTTTCTAAATGTGGGTTGTATGTGCCGGAGAGGCTTTATCAAATTGCTATGGCTAGTCACAGAAGTTTCAAGGGCACAATTTCTCATGTGAATCCGACCTCTCGTATTTGGCGACCATAATCTATAACACCAAAACTGTCAATCAAATAATCATTACTCAATTAAATAACTATAGCACCTCTCTCATCAACATAAGCTATTTTCAAGACCAAATTTAACTGGTATTTACATCAAACATTAAAATTAAGCGTTTTTGAGTGAATAACATAATTGAACATAATTCATCATAATTACCCGGAATCCTTGTTGAAAATTATAAATGCCACCCGAAATTGCACTAAATATGTATGTAAGCACACCTAAATTGAAAATTTTCAATCATTATAGGCCTAACTCCCTCCCAGCATCCTACAAAGTCAAGCATCGACGCCGGGTTGTTAGATTGCACCAGAGAGCCGTGACTGTGGAGCTATCTATCACCGAGGTCAACTGTCAGTGAGGGCTGGCACTGACAGGTAGGGGCTCGTGTGAAACGAACCATACCGCACCACACACACTTGTGGGGGTAGCAGGTACCCAGCCCTCCAACGAAATATCTGGCCCCCTTCCTCGGCAGTCATGGCAGTAGGCCCCAATCAATATTTTTTTCCTTATATATAATATGCGATCTTCCAGTCTCTCATAGTCCGATTTTTAAATGTAGATGGAAATATTGATTTAAACCTTGAAGTCAATTACTTCTTCTTGGCATGTAAGGTAGAAAAGAATCAAAGCGTGAATCGAGTCACATAATAGCTCTTGGATTGAAATCTGTTATGTATTGTTCGTGCAAGGCCATGTTCTGCTGAAAAATTCAAAAAAGATAGTTGATTCATTTTCATCTCTCACCTCGACATGGAATGGTATTTGAACCACACAACCTGTAAACTCTTCCCGATGCTGGTCTACATTTCGTACTTATACACGTCGCATGTAACGCCAATACTGCATGTAAACCACTTCATACAATGTTCAGGAAAAATACAAAATTATGATACAACCAAATTTTCAGGTGAATACATAATTAGACAGCAGGTTAGAACATTTTGACCGCCTAGGATACCATGGAGTATTTTCAGCTTTACTCCCACAAATGTCCATGAACCCGCCGCTGCAATCCTTAATAGTCCTCATATTTGGCTGTTCCGCGGGCATCCCTGCATCAGTTGACATTGGCAAGTTACCCAATGCCCACGCTACAAGTCCAGATCTGATACTACAGGGTGGTTCACACTGCGGGCACACGATACTGTAGATAACAGCACGATACTATTGCACCACTAGATGCGCCAAATCATTGTAGGCGCTGCAGGCTATTCACATGCATCCATTACCGCTTCCATGCACTTTGGTATCGCAACAGTCCTGCGCTGTGTATACTTCAACCGACTGAACTGGAAAAACACTTGACAGCGACTCACTTTCTGTGCAGTTAAAGTAGAACTGGCAGCTCAATATATCCAGACACTGCCAGGTTAGTTATAGCTATTCATTGCTATAATGAAACTAAATAAAGAAGATAAAAATACAAAATAAACGCTCCCACAGTTTACATTTAGTAAGAACACGGGGAAATCCTACATTTCTATTGTTCAACGTAACACATAATACTTACCAGACAAAAGCACGGCAAAGAGTTAACGTCCCTATTCTCTATTGAACAATGAACATCGCTATGGAAACCACCGCCTGATTTGGTACGGAAACGATTATACACTACCGGTATTATCAATAAAATCCACTGTTTAATACTAGCGGCGATGGTGGACGATGCGCACCTGTGAAAATTTACTATCGTTATTCACCTACTACCATCACTGCCTAATCAATTGCTTGTTAGCGCCCATCACTCCATCTATCAATAAAAACGCTAGAAAAATCAGAGTTGCAGAGCGCAGTGTTAAGGCCAATACACTTGTAGGTTCTAGTTCCATAATTCTTTACTAATAGCTCTAATCCCGTTCTCTAATCCCTATGAAGTGTTTGTTATAAGCATACACAGTAGGCCTACAAACACTTTATAGGGAGCATGATTAAAACTTCAGCGAAACCCTGTCCAACTCATATCCAAAATATCTTCTACAAAATTGCTATGAATGTAGAAATGAGGAAATATAATTAGCATTAGGAGAGACACACAATTATGTACAGTTGGAAGAGCCAATGATCCACTCATTAATCTAACGATCCACTTATCACAACGATATCCTGAAACTCAAAACATCAGCCAAAAGAGCTTGCACCAAGTCACGCACCGGTGGTGGCTATTACAAATCATTAAGACCTAATTAACCCGGACTATATCATAGGCTGATATTTCCTAATGTTCTATTTTGTTAATCATAGTCACATCTTAAAATTGTTATTCACGCTGCAATTTGTAACACACAGTAGGCCAGAATGATACCATTAGTTAATAGACGGTACTGGAATGACACAATTTTAGAGCAGTTTTAACGCTAGTTCAGTTTTACGCATCAGTTTTAACTGATGCATTTGTATTTAGGGCACTAGACTAAATTCACAGACTCCTACGCTTAGTAGGTTACTGCACTAAACTTAGTTACTTACTAAAGTTCTCTTGAATCGCCAATCCAAGCAAAACCAGCGTCAAATAACCCATTAACCAGCAGTAGATGAAATCACACACTGAATAGTTCCGATCAAGGCGGATGTAGAAGGTTTAAGGAATGGGCGCAATCGCCTTTAATGCCTCATCGGTTTTCGCTGCATTATTGTGAAGAAAAATGATGAAAAAGGCTCAAAAATAGCGCCATGCCAGACAGGCTCGTCGAGGCTCGCTGCGTGTCGAGGAGGCTGGAGTGGATGCTTTGCTAAGCAAAGTCGCAAAGTCGCAGTCGCAAAGCCGCAAAGTGCATTTTAACTAAAATATCCGACTCCGGGTTCAAACATCGACTAACCGGGGGCGCGATGAGGGTTAAGCATTAGGTTATGGTAGACCTGTAGTCGTTAGGCAACACTTCAAGGGTGGCCTCCAAAAATACAATTATTGTGCCAAATACAAATTTTAAATGTCCATGAACTTTCTTCCTCTTCAAGGACTAGGTGATGGTCCCCACACACCCCTCCCCCCCCCCCTTTTATGCACTGGGTTTGATATATACCACGCAGCTGTAGCAGTACTCAACAGCCTGCTATACAATGGTATTGAGTCAGCTAGTATAGACTATTATAGACTGCGGCTCAGATGTTGTTTATAGATTGAAAGATTGTCTAATCTTGATTTCTTCAGACAATGTCCAGCATTGACAGAGCTCTGGGCACTGTATGCGAGAGCGAGAGCTGGATATCGACCATGGTTTCTCGCTCTATGATATGTTATACTTCAAACATCAGCACAAGGTCGTCAGTAGGCAACTAGACGTTGCTTTCCATTTTCATCTCAAAAGATTATTTTCTCAAATATCCATCATCGACCATACATTATTAAACAGGCTCTGTCGTGAGCATATGGAATCTTTCTTTCGCGTTAAACTCAATATTTTATATTAATCACGATCCTACAGAAATAACGTATCGATATTTAAAATAAAGCTATTAAGAAGATACTACTGATATAATCCGCATTTTAATTTGCAAAATGCACTGCAACTGCTTTCCTATTCAATTTGGATCTCAGTGTACTCGGTCCTATTTCAACTAAATCTCTAGTGCATGTCAGGCACCAACACGCTCCTGCAGAACAGATCTATTGTCGGTCGCATTCAACATCAAGCCTTGAAATGTCTTGTATCAACGCCATTTGCAAGATTCTGCCAAAATTACACTGTTATAAAAGTCAAACCCGCTGACATGCCATAGAACCATTTGTCGGTGCATGTAACACAAATACACACCAACAAAAACATTGGCTCTATACAGAAAGCTACATTTGATCTTCTTTTAGATCGGCAAGGATTCAAAGCACACTTTTGAGGCAGCATAATTATTTAGTTAATTAACATTGTCGTCTTCGCCGAAGGAATTTGAGCAAATTTGCTAGAAAATCAGCGCAACATAGTTTTGCACCAATATACTACCATAATCCGTGGATTCATAATAATTAGATATTATACACACTAACAATTAATACATTATAATTCCAACATATAAAAAGCTGAACCATTTATTTTCTTTTATTTAAATTTCATCAGTGAACACATTTGTCCTTTGAATAATAGGCAACTACAAACAAGTAGATTCTCCATTATTCTAAATTTTGGGCAAGTGGAACTTAGCACCGTGCAACGGAATAGCAGTTTAATTGATCCAACTGCATTCAACACTAAAAGCACAATAAACATCAACCTTTGTCCAGAGGATAACCAGGCAACCCAATCCGCCCAGTACCGGTGCCTTCTTGCACAGGGAAAAGTACACCAGCCCTGATCAGTTCAAACCGGACGACATCTGAACGTGTTGCGATATCCATTTTAACGATGTGTTTATTTTATTGTCAGACCGAAGACATAAAATAACATGAGATTGATAAGAACGGCTAGCTAGAGAAAAGAGGAAAGGATGTGTCATAGACTGAGATTGAGTTTTTCCATCAAGTGTTAAAATTTAATCGGAGATCATGACGTCATCACACCCAGTGAGCGCGCTGAAAGCCTGATCTACGGTTAATTCAGCGCTATGTGATTGGTTTTTGCAGAATAAAGCTCGGATTAAAATTTAACACTAGATGGAAAAACCCGGCCTGAATGTGAAATTTTGCAAGCGTCACTGAGTCATTAACGGCGTTTGAAAGTCAACCTATAATATGATACACCAAAAATGGCTCAATTTTTAGCAACTTTACACAGAGTGTATTTTTATGTTACATACAATTTCAATAACAAATAAATACAACGCTGGTCAACTACACGTAAATTGCTACGGTTTCAAACAAGACGCAATCAACTTACTGGTCAAAATCATTTTAACTATCTATATTCTCTTGGAAACGACAGTATTAAATTTATAGGTTTTGTATAAAATAGATGAGAAAATAGTTACGATACACAAATAATTATGAGAAGTTAGTTTTAGGAGAGGATATTATAACAGTAGCTCACAAATCTGCAACAAATCTGCAATAAACCACATCACAGCTAGCATGTTGCATTCTCATTCAACCTCTGTGCCTAATAGCTGTCCGTAGCTTGGTCTATTATTGGGCTACAGTGCTACATGCACAATGGACCGAGTTAATACACAATGGTCTGAGTTAATGACAGTCGAGGAAGCGCCCATAAAAGCATGCCGCTGCGCCAGGAGCCTGCTCCGTTGAGCACTATCAGCACTTACACGGAGTACATCGGAGAGTCGTTAAACCTTGCCCATCAGTGAGATACCGGCACAGCGGCGCTCACGTAGCTCGAGAGAACCTCGTAGCCCGTTGGGTCCAAACTGAGAAAAAAGAAAACGGAAGCAGGAACTCCTGCCTGCAAATGGAAAGAATCGTTGGTCCACCACTAGTTAAAGTTCCACTATGAGTAACGAGACTATTGGCATCTGTCTAAGCTGAGAGATGATGTTTCGGCTCTCGGTTGAATAATCGGTGCTGAGCGTAGCTCTTTCGCTAGGCCGTGTTTTCATACTGTGGAGTTCTCCACGTTTCCATGCTGCGAAATTTCTTCCGCTGAGAGACATGATCTTTCTGCGCTCTGTGCTGTCGAGTTTGACACGATCGATCCGAATTAACTTCGGTCTGAATCATCCACGTTGAATCAGGAACGGCTCCCACTCTAGTCGCCTAGACAAGCCCGGGACGCTATGGGCTGCAGACCTATTCTCAGTCTACCCCAGCCTGCAGGGGGAAAAGTCGTCCGCGCACATTCGTCGTGCTTCTTTGCAGTCATGCGTTGCCACCTCTTCGCCGCAGTGAGGCTGTGCGTCGGGTTTGACCCAAATCGATCGGGTCCGTTGAAGAGGGACAGAAACCCGAGCGAGCACTGACCAGGCTATATATACCATACTGAACGACTGCGTATGCGCAAGTAAGTTTTACTGAAATAAGTCAAAACAAAACAGGCATCATTCCGACAAGAACAGTAATTTCAAGCACGATTTAAATTTGATTTACCTCAGTGAGCTCCCTCAGTGAATTTTGTTTACCTCAGTCAACTCTCCGATTGTCGCGCAGCGCTCTCTTTCAGTCTTCGCTTAGTCTGAAGTTCTGAACTATCATACTGTATACACTACAGTCCTATGTCAAGCAACTCAATTGAAGCGTATACGCACAGCAGCCTATAGGCCTAAGCTGTATGAGCGACTACGGCCGCGAAGCCCAATACGCCAAATGTTAATATTTAAATCCCAAATTCAGCGCACTGCAGTCCGAAAAATATCGTCTCTTCGATTGTGCAGAGACCTGTTGCCGCTAGTGGTGCACACTTCAAGACGTCGTCCGCTGCCGAGCAGCGTGCGGTTATTGCATGCAAGTCTGGCACTCCCACTGAGCTGCTGCTTAAGCTGTGATCAGCTATCGCTAGTGGGCTACTCTGCTGATGATGATGCTGCTGCCACTGCCTCTGCTATTTCTATGCCTCTGCTGCTACCGTTGCTGATTCTGCTGCTGCTGTGGCTGCAGGTTGCTGATGCACTGGTTTCAACTGTCACCGAAGCGCGGTTGGCGCGGTTGCTGAGATAGGTCGTTGCTCTCAGCTGTTGCTGCTGTATGCTGCAAATATTGAGCACGACTGCTTGGGGACCAAGTGTGTACAGTCTCGCATATTAGATTAGGTCCGCCATGTGTAACTAGCCTGGCTTTGAGCGCAGCAAAACGAAAATAATTTCGTAGGAAAAATGCACTCGCATCTAATGAACATGATCAATTCAAATATTCACGTAGAGTGCCAATCAATGACTTATTGACTGCATCATTTATTCAAATCAATTTTTATTCTCTTCTATAATAGTGCCATTTTCAAAATTGTAAACTGGACTATGAAATTAATTGAAATGATAGGGATACACAGGATTGACACATTGTTGGTCTACTACCAACAAGCAGTAGGCTCTAAAGAACCCATTTGTACCGTGATTAAATTTAAACGGGCAACAAACATGTACGAACATTGTAGACATGTACATGTATACGCCTAATTAGATTTATAAACTTGGCTTCAAATTGAGCCATTTCGACAAACTCCTCTCACCGATCAGCCCTAAACACCATTTCAATGGAACGCCTCTTGTTGCAGCTGCGTTATCTTGAATCGCGCAATGTAAGAAGTGATTTTGCTTCATTAGGCAGTGACGTTGCTTAATGACGACTGCTGCTGCACGACTGCTGCTGCAGCAGCTCCTGCTATGATAACATTGCTTAATGACGACTGCTACTGCAGCTGCTGCGGTTGTCGCTTGTATGCCGACAGGCCGCAGCGCGCTCAGACTCAGTGCTCGAAATAATCAATAGCAAGCTGCTGACTGGAAGACTGGCTGCTGGATGGCGTCTGGCATCAAGTGTAAGCCCCACAGTTGCAGTATCGGCTATGCACTCGAATAGGTAACATGCAGGGCTAGCATGCTTCCTTCATATTTAATTCAGACGCAAATAGCATAGATCTTCATAAAAAATAAAACATTAAGACTAAGACTTCTTCTAAGCTTGAACCACAGCAAGCTATGTGGCCTATAGACTCAAGCTGAGATCATGCATGAGGCAACAACACAAACATTGCAAAGTTGTTCCAGGGATTAAGCATAGGCCCAATAAATTATGAAGCTGCATTCAAAACAATGTCGATTAAAAGTATATGCTTCTTCATAAATTACTATCTCAGATTATATGATTTTCTATAAATCCCTTGTCATTCATTCTTAAGTATTTTTTTTACATTTTCTGGGGGAGCTCTTTTTAGCTGCGTGATCAAAATGGACCCCCTAGTTATTTTTTAAATTTTGAACTGACGGATCGAGACACGCCACTGGGGGTTCGAACCCCCAAACACCCTCCGCACATCGAGCCCTGCGTCCACAGCCGCCACGCAATGATGCGGGACATGTCCGCTGGATGAGTGAGTGAAGGATTGACTGGGACGGTGATTCACGAGGACACGCAGACACACGCGGTCCGACAGAGAAAATAGATTGCCGCCCGCCGCAGGGCAAACGAAGCCAGCGGCAAGTCAAATGTAGGCCTGGATCCTATCATCATGGTACAGGCTATCATCATTTGTATTACAGCCTGCTAGCACCATAATGATTAAGTTATCACTACGTATACCAGGCCCACACTTACGCAGTCAATGAAATTAAAATAACGCGTACGCATCTAATTTAATGCATGAATAGCTTCCAACATGCATAGTTCGTGATGAGGGTTTAAAATTCAAATAACTCAAATCTCTCTGGACAAAACGCGCTAAAGTTTTTCTATACGCATTTTCACAATAATAAATATAATCATTCGTCTGTATCTCTGGTGATTCGCGAAACGCCCTATTACTGCAAACTACAACTCACCGGCAGTGACATGACCATTGAAAGCTTAAACGCTTAGGCTTTGCTAGGCTTGTGCGATCAAGAGCAGCCGGTCACTTTAATTAGACCTCTAATAGCCCGACATCATCACGTTTACAACAACGCCGAGGCCGAGCGGCTGCCGTCCAGTTCCACAGGCTGGACAATGAACAGCGACCGACTATTTAGGCCTAAACGCATTCGTCCAATGAATGTCATTATTCCCGAAAGGCGGACAATAGGTGATGCTGGCTCGGTCAACGGACTTGTAAGCCGATAGCCATTATCCTAGCATTGTATGCATCGTGTTAGGCTGTCTGCGATATATTCTGTTAATTTGTGTTTGGCCTCATAATTTATATTACGCATGTACTGGTCATCTTTTATTGTACATATTATATGTGCGTTTTTTCATCAAAAGACAGAAATAAATCAATAGCATTTAAAAAATCTAACTTGTCTTACAATCATACAACAAGCAAGCAGTAGGCCTACGTTGAAAATGAAACAGTCAGGCTGTGCGAAAAATAAGTTGATATGTAACAGAGCTGCACGCAGACTGTACTGCTACAATACGCCACTTTTAGCCTGTAGCCTTGAATAAGCCATTGCATAATGGAAGCATTTTGCTGTGTCTCGTAGGAATATAATCCATTAATATACTGGTGAACTAGATGAACACCATGCAGAAAGTAGGCTAGCAAAATAATCATCGATAAAATCTGATTTTAATCGCACAATTATTTTATCCTACGTTCGTTTTATTTTTATTCCGTCATTAGCGGAACCCCTTAAAATTTCATGGAATCCATTTTTGTTATTTTAACCGACGAATGTTGTGACAACTGAAATTGGTCAGGCTATCGAATCCGTGTATTCAGATTAACCTGAGGCATGCGGCGTAACTAGTTTCAATTAATGCAATACTACTTCCACAAGTCATTCGCTTCTAATTCACTCAATTCCCAGAACTGCGACACTTACGGTCTAACGTCGGGGTATAATGCGATAAACACTTGGCCAAGTCGCTGACACGAAGTGTTGACTGCAACAGTTCCAGTGACTCACACACGTCGGGACGCTGCCAGGGCCGGTTCTCGAAGTTTTTGGTGGTGGGGGTTCTGATTTTTCAGTGCATAAGTAACCACCAGAGGCGGTATGATCGCGCAAACTTCCCATCAGGGCAGAAATCACGACCGGGGGAGGGTTAGTATGGAATGGTAATAGACTATTTTACGATCGAAACTGTATTTTCTTCACGAAAATTTGCTCGGCATGCTGGTGGGGGGAGATGATTGATGCTGATACAGTGAGGGGGTGATTCTCGTGCTTTCGCTTGGCTTTAATATTGCTTACTTTCAGTATTTTTTCGTTGAAAAACTTGATTTGACATGCTGTGAGGGGGAGGATGCATCTCCGCTCATCTATAACGTGGAACGCCTCTGGACGTTGCATTGAAGTGATGCCAGGTCCAAGCCTGCTCGGGCATTAGTACGACCGTTCACTGCGTGGCAGGGGTCTGTGCCACCCTGGTGTATCAACGCAGCTAGCTGACCCACCAGTCAATGTCAGCGTGGAGGTGTCGATAGCGTCTCTGGGGCACACACCGGCACCCACTGGCCAGAATTTATTGAAAGCGGCAATGGAAGGAGGAAAGGGGGGATAACTGTAAAGCGACTTGAAAGAAAAACTATGGGCAAATCTATAATGCTGAAATTGGTCAAGAAGTGATGGACCCAACTTTAACAAGAATAACTGGGTAGTCCGAGTTCGAATGATCATCGCATATATTGGGCTTGTAAAGTTCTAGGCGTATTCCTTTTCAGTTTCCGAAGTCAGTAACTGAAGATCGCATATCAATTCAGTGAAAGGTCCTATGGAGTATGAACATGACTCTTGAAGGTCACTTGCAAAGAAATATTTTTCACAAGGAACAACAATGCAATAATTATTCTATGCCTGGACCTTGAACCTCACGATTGTCAACCAGCGTTATCTTAGGCCTCTTGGTGTATTTCGCCTTGTTGCGCCGATGCATTTCTAGCACAACAATATTAAATTCAAACACATGAGTGGGGGTTTAATTTTAAGGACGGCGTGTGAGTATCAAAGACTATTGCCGTCCGGTTTTGTGCAAGAGGGCCGCCACAAAACCACTCCCCCTTCTTTTGTCGCCTTTTACGACTCGCCCGGGGAACTCTGAGCTGTAAGCCAATTCTTTGTTCCCGGGCTTGCACGGGGAGAGTGACGGGAGAGCACGGGACTGCAAACACACGCAGCATAGCGTGATTCTCATGGGTCTACAACATTAGGTCCATTCACCCTTAACTTCACAACCTTATTCAATTCATGGCCATCAGCCAATGACTTGTGAATTCAAGGCAACACCTCGGATTATTCAACATGAAGATATTTAACTCTACAATAACAACACCATTGAATGAATTATTATCGTAGAAGTTCAGCGAGAGATCGCCAGGTTTGGCTTGTGAAAGAAATTCAACACCTCTATGGACGTTTAATGGCATCGTGCTCCATAGCTCGCGGGCAAATATTGTTTCAGAAAGCCTGAAAAGATCTGAAGAAGTTAAACTCGAAGCTTGTGAGAAAATTAAGCGGTACACTACAGTATAAAACACTCACAGATCGTACTAAGTAAATTAATGACTATAGGCTACAAAGCACGAAAAGACGATTCACGATTGTAACTTTGTGAAGCCAATCCGGGCCCACAGCATCCGATAGGCATATAGGTCTACGTTTCGAGCTCAGGACGCAAATCTCCACACAATCAAATCAACAACAAAACAAATCAACGCACACCATACTTATCTCCGATTAATTATTTTATCATGCTCTCTGATCTATATTCTACAATGTCATGTACATCGCACACGCATGACAAAATAAAAATTAAATTGAAATAGTCCGCATGGTGCAAGCTATTTTTGTGCAACGCACTGAAATGCAGTATTATATACTATGCAGCTGCAAACTCTCGCTTTTTTCAAAACTTCGTGCAATTATTATTCAGCTACAGGCCTACGCGAAAACAAAAATATCGCCTCAGAGAGCCTGCCAATGAAAATCATTAGAGCGCAAACGCTCTACTTACCAATTTAATGTAGATCAAGACGTTACGACGCAGAATTCTGTTGACAGCGTCGGTAGATCGACAGCAACGCTTGAATTCCACGTATTGCAGGCTCGCAGTCAGCTGGTCGCTGCCGTTGCATGGCAGCAGTAGCGCAGGTACGCCCACTTAGTGCTCCAGCTTTCCATTTCTCTCATATCGCTAATAATCTCGAATAATAACGAGTATACAAAAAGTAGCGCTGGATCAGCGCCGCGTATTTAATTGTATCTGGTCAGCATTAGGCCCAGGCGCCCATATTCACAATGTTATTTCATGCATCGCCCCGAGTGCGACGGTTGAACATTGTTCACTTTATTGAGATACAGCGATAGCACCGCACGGACTGTTTGATAATAGGCTGTATGACCGTCACGTAAGCGTCGTTGCTTTGTCGTCGTCAAAATCGAAACGGTCGAGAAAACTTCATGGTTTGCAGATCCGAGTCGAAGTGTTAGGGTCTCGTTCCACAATGTAGATTTTTGCATTGTGGAACGAGTGTCGTATTCGTCTCTGACGCTTAGTAGAGCCCAGACGCGTATCGTCGAAGAAGGCCTGTGTCATAGCGCGCGACCCCACACAAAATTAATACCGACAACCGTTGTGCTAAGACTGCTGTGCCAAACAATATTCTGTAAAGGCTAGCGCATATAGGCTAGACTATGCCATACGACCGCGTGGCGGCGCTGTAGGCCTACGGGCGACGCTATATCGTGAGTACAATGCACTGAAATCTCAGAACCCATTTCTCATGATGCAAGACTTGAAGTGGTACTTCACATCGATGTATGGACACGATCCACTAGCGGCGAGAGCGGGGGGTTTGGGGAGTTGGAAACCCCCCACTGATTGAAGTGAGAGGTTTAGGATATCTTTTTAAAATTAAAAATTGTGAGCTATGATACAAAATAAAAATAATAAGGACTGACCAGAACGGCGCCAGGAAAGGAAAACACTGTTTTTTATATTATAGTAAGTTAAAGGACTAAGAAAACCATTTGTTAAGACTTCTTGAAAATCTCCTTCCGCAAACCCCCCCGAATTTGAGGGCTATGTCATAAATGAGTTCGAATTGAACCTCCTTCAGAATCTTTCGTCGCACACCCATCCGTCAGTGTCACAAAAGAGAAAAAATGAGAAAAAATAGAAAGAGAAAAAGGTGTCAAAAAAGAGAAAAAAGGCTACGCATAAATATAGGTTACCCAAACATTATATCCCAACACCATAACATGTGCCTACTCCACCTCCCCCCGCCCCCCCCCCCCCCCTCCCATGCACCGCCAAGGAAGGACACATTTCTGCAAGACCGCAACCGTGCTAGTTTTACATTGTATTGCGCGCGATTAAGCATTACGACGGGTTTCATTAAAAGTCACTTTAGTGTGACTGCGTGGCTATGGACCCGCGTACACGCGAACACGAACTGTGACGGAAACAGCTAGGCAGGCTGGGTCACGCTCTATACATGTAGGCCCACGCGGCGAATAGGCCGCGTGGTTCGCACCCTAGTCTTTGAGTGAGACGCACCGCATGAAACACGCCGACGTCTGTTTTGCTTTGTAGCCTTCTGTAGTCGACTGCGTGTAGGCTTAGTATTGACTACCCGTCAATAGGCCTATCATTCGCTTAAAGATGATTTCTACGCTGCACCGATAATGAAATAGCCGAGTAGGAATAGATGTTCAGTTGAAGACTTCTATAAACGTGCGAGTTGACGTTATAAGAGTGTACAAATCATACTGCGTGCGTGCACAATTCGCGCCCCCGTGTAACGAACGCTTCGTAATTATAGATCTGAACTAGCGTCGTTGACAATACTTAATTGTTGAGTGTCCGCGACGCAATCGATAAAATTGTCAGCGACGCGGTGAGAAATAATCGGTTGCTTATAGCTGACAATTATCAGGCCTACTATTGGTTGCGTCGCGGACTTGTTGATGTTGTTGGTTGCGTCGACAATCATTAGCTATATATCGTCCGTTACTCTATTGACGTAAATTTTGTTGGTGGTTGCGTCTTGAAAAAATTGATGAGTGCAAAATCTGGCGTGGTCGTCGCGCATTCATAAAGCAGTGATCGCGCATTGTCTACACAATAAACGCACCATTTTTGTACTAAAAAGATCGATGCAACAAGAGGCCTACCGCCTACATATGTAGAAGCAAAATTATATATTTCATTGGCTGATGCGAGGTGTGAAATGATGAAGCAGGCTGTCCCTTGATCTGAAGACTGCGCAAGACTCCACGTCTCCGCCCGACAGGCGAGCTAGTGGTGACACGCTTCATCGATTAGAAGGGCCTATACGCTGCCTCCTCGTCATGCAGCCAACGAATGCATCAAACAACGTGCTTATACGCTACACGTAGCCTATAGGCCATAGGCCGCTACAGGCTATGAAGCAGGCCTACATGTAGTGCAGGCACGCAGTCTAACTGTTAGGCCTATAGCACTAGCCCACACACCGCAGGCACAATTTTTGAACCGATCCGAAGGTAAGCGTATTTCTATACTAGGCAATAGGCCTACGTTTTACATTCAAGATGTCAACTGTAATGCTTATAGCCAATTTTGTCTTCGTTAGGCTTTAAGCTGAAAATGGCGAAAGGGCTTTCTCGAAGTTGTATGGTGGACTTTGAGTGACCCTCGAAGATTTCTAACATGAAGACGTTGTCCTTCGAGGAACAAGAGTTTGAGAACCACTGACGTCGCCTAATACTGTACGGCTGATGCATGCTGTTTTGGAGTAAACTTAGATGGCCTGCAAATTTAGCGATAGGACCTATAGGGTACAATGTCACGTTTAGGCCTAAATATGCTTGCTTCAAATGGCTTGGGATACATATAGGCAAAATACCGGTAGTTAAATCTGTCGCAAGCTCGAAGCACATCCGCAAGGCCTATTGGTGATGTAGTTATTATAGCCTAGCTATTCCGCTACATGTCACATGCGTCGATGCTCTGGCTGCACGGTAGCCTGTGCAGTTAAATAGCTTAGGCCTACGTGCATGAACGTGTAGACCAAAATAGTCTCGACGTAGGCTGTAGACGTAGGCTGTAGACGTAGGCTGTAGACAATCAGGCTATTAAACAATAAACCGCAGGCCAACGGCTGCTAGATTGAGTGTTAAGAGTGCATGGGACAACTATTTTAGTATTAGATTGTGCTGGTCTATTGTAGAAGCCTATACATGTGGGCTAGCTATTATTACTATTTAAACTATACAGACCCTTCACTATACCCCACAGGCTTAGGCCTGCATAATAATATCCGGTCATATATATAATGTTTCTTCAAAAAATCACTTGAATGTAGCCTAGGATGTCACAGTAGTATAATAATTTATATGCTCAGTGTTTGTTTTGCGCTGTTGTTTGTATAGGCCTAGGCAAGCAGCGCCTGAGAGAGAGTTAACAGAGAGCCATGTTGCGCCCTCTCAATCCGTACGACGCCATCGTTGCTGGCGACCCAGCTAAACTTCGAGAATGTCTTCGTCAAATCAACTACCCCGCCGATCAACATCCAACAGCAGTTCCATTTTCAGCAGAAGCTCAACTTCCAACCGAGAATCCGTCGGTAAGCCTAAACCCATCTCTGCCGTCCAGCGTCCATCAAGTCGACCCACCCGTCAGTCTCATAGAGTATGCCGTCCAACAGAACTTCCTCATCGGAGTTGATATACTCCTCCACGAGACCAAGCCCGCCACGAGGCCGGATACCGCCGTCGTTCGCAAAGCGCTCCTCAGAGCGATATTTAATTCTCAGTCCGACGTCTTGCGACTCTTTCTGGAGGCCGCGCTCCAGTCAGACGACCTTGAACTTCGTCAGATCGTCGACCTCTCCGTGTTGGACGTTATCCGTTACTCGCTCGACTTCGGATGGACTATGGCCGAGGAACTGCAAGACGTGATTTTACGTGCAATCAACTCGCCAGAGCTGGACGTTAACGCCTCGCTGGACGTGCTCGACAACAAGCTGATCATGTTCGTCGTCAAGAGGGGGAATGAGGTCCTGCTCGACTGCCTGCTGCGCCGCGGGGCCGTGGTAGACGCCCCGACCTCTGATGGCGCTACGGCGCTGATGTGCGCGGCCATGGAGGAGTCCCTGCCCTGCTGCCGGGTCCTGCTGCAGCACGGGGCCGACCCGAACCACAGGGCCCCACGCTTCGCCTTCAAGTCGCCCCTGCACGCAGCCTGCATGGGGTGCAGGAGGCGTGGAAGCGCGCCCGGGGTGTTAGGGGAGCTGCTCGACTTGTTGCTTAGCGCCGGGCTGAACGTAAGTCGTGAAGGCATGTGGGTAGTGGCTCTTGTACGACAGATTGACACGGAACTGAACATCCGAGTGGCCGATGCAAGCCGCTTTGATGCAAGCCGCGTTGATGCGGAACTTGGGCCAGATGTTGATGTCACTGATGCAGATGTGTCGGTCAGTTGCAACCGAGCGGCTTTGAAGGAATTACAGGAGCGTCTCGTGCAGCTGCATGCCAATCCTCAGTCGCTGACCATGATGTGCTTTGCTCTGATTCGTCGTCGGCTGAGCGATGTGGGTCGGGGCGTGAGTATCGTTGATCTGATTGGTCGGCTTCCACTTCCGGCGTCCTGTAAGGGAGTCCTCGCGATGGATTACGTACCAAGAGCTGCGAACTTGATGTTGCAGAGTGTATAGGTGTAAGGTCAACCTTAAATTTGGATATACCTTGGTTACTGTTATAGCAGTAGCAAAGGTGGTCTAGTCTATATCCAAATTCAAGGTTGTTGCTGGGTGCTATTATACTGCCCCAACCAACAACACTGAATCTCGGCCGGCTTTAATGCATGCTGTCTAAGATATATTGATTAATTGATAAAATAAAAAAATTATTTATAAAATTATTTATAAAACTTATAAGATAAATTGGTTTCTGGACATATATTTTTCATATTATTTAATTTGGCGTAAGACATCTAGATGTATTAATAGGCCAGGGGTTTCATTTACGTACATTTCTTAAGATTTTCTGAAATCTTTTCCTAACTGAAATTTAAAACAAATAAAATCCAATCGCCGACCGCCGTGACGTCATCATTCGGTTCGCTCGCGACCGTGCGGAGTTTTCAATAAAAAATATAAGATTTGCCAAAGATTCTCTTAAGACAATCTTACGACTAAGATTGTCATAAGATTTATACGTAAATGAGCCCCCAGGCCTACGCGACTTTGTATTACACTTATCAAGTATTTGAAAGCTCTTCAATAGTTAAACCATAAACCAACTTGACAATTTACTGTTGATGACGAATGGAAGTATTCTACTGGGAATGCACGATGAATTGACCTATGCGTGCGCGTCAAGTCGAGACGCCTATAGTTGCCTATATATTTGGTAAGGATCTATAAAGGCCTACACAATTTTTATGTCCCAGAATAGCAACACACCCATTTAAAACATTTTGCCGGCGCAGCCTATCCTCAATGCTTTGCCTGCACGACGTTGGTTTATTCTCACAATAGCGCGCTATTAAGCTACTTTGTTGAAAATCACAAGAGGTCAAACGTAATGATTGTAACTTGTTGGTGGGGTTCTAGTTTAGCGATCGTGTATAGTAACGAAGACTATTGCGGTCCGGTTCTGTGTAAGAGGGCGCCACAGAACCGCTCCTCCTTCTCTAGTCGCCTTTTACGACGCGCCCTTTACATACATGTTTCTTGAACGTTGAAATTAAGCCATACAACACGTATTGTCTTGACGGGAACTTGCACGAGTGCATGCGATAGCCTTTCAAGTAACTTGTCTGTAGCCCTGAGCTTTCTGGACTAAGGCATACTAAATCATAGACAGTCTTGCAGCATGTCAACAAGACTAGTAT
>JAQIWG010002413.1:0-20472 GCA_034695025.1 Chamaedrilus cognettii | reverse complement strand
ACTTAAGGTTGGAAGGTTTCGACTTAAGGTTGGAAGGTTTCGACTTAAGGTTGGAAGGTTTCGACTTAAGGTTGGAAGGTTTCGACTTAAGGTTGGAACGTTTCGACTTAAGGTTGGAAGGTTTCGACTTAAGACACTATAGTATGGCCCATCTCAGTGCTCATTTCAAGGTGGGTGAACGGTGCGCGGCGAGCTGGGCGAAAATCAACCGAATTCTCATCTTTCGAAAAACGTGCTTAATTACTAGATGATTAAGCTACATGTACTGAGACGGTGGAAGCTGGTTTTACGGCAGGATAACTTTCCAATGCAAACGGGATTAATAGCGCAGGCTTACATTATTCCGACATGCATGTAGTGATTATTTGTCAATCAGCAACTGTTGCACAGTGTTTTAAAAAGCCCTTAAAAGAGCTATACAATGTTCACGTAGCACATAGCGCACGCATCCTCAAAGCTCGTACGAAATTAGTCAACAGTGTCCGCTGTTGAAGCTTAAAACTGACATTTCTCAATCCGACTCTCAATTAACTGTTAGACCAAAAATGCGCCTTAGTCTTGATTTTGGCCTACTTTTCTTTGAATAGAAAGCGCAATAAGCGCGCCTGAGTTTTAGAAACTGACAATAAGAAGCCGTTTCCGCGTCAGATCGATTGTGGCGCAACTTGCTACCTAACGGCTTATACTATAGGCCCCTTATAGGCCAGAGATTCTCAAAAAATTTCTTCGCGGCGGGCCGCATTTTGGTTTTACAAGCTTATCGTAGCCTACTTTGCAATTTTTAAATGACATGTCAAAAAAACAATAACATGTGCCCCAAAAAACAAACCTGTTCACCAAAACACAATACAAAGCCTATACCTACATCGCCGCAGGTCCCTTTCAGCCGGGGTTCTGCGGACAAAAGTGGCCCCTTCAGCAACATTTTCGTGAGCCGCATAAATTCTTTGAGGGCCACTTTTTGCCAGCAGACAGCACTTTGAGAGCTCCTGCTATACTTGTACATGTAGGTCTAATGGTAACAGTAATCTGTTCGACCGTTTATACGTTCTTATACCACTTTAACAGCGCGTTTTCATCCCCTGTTGCGTCGAAGAACAATTGAATCTGAAAGCTTCAACTCGAGCGCTTGCTTGGACGTCGGTTAATCAGTACACTGTATTTAGCTGCAATCTGAGAAAATAATTCAACAAACTTTCAATACCTTGGACGAAGTGGGCCTGCCAAAGATTTAAAATCCAATACTCTTTTCGGCGATACAGTAATACTGCAGAGTCTATTCGACTTGTGGAGCCTAGACTAGCCTACGGAACACGGTATCCTTCAATTGAGTATTTTGAGTTAAATTTCAAATACCAAGTGCTGGTTTCTCCAACACGGATTTAATGGTAGTTCAGGATTTAATCTATGCAAGAAGGTGGGTTAAATCCTGAACCACCATTAAATCCGTGTTGGAGAAACCGGCCCTAAGCCATTCGTCCATGGTCGCAACAGGTATCGTACAGAGTTAAGTAGACGCCTGCTATTAAAGCAAATAGGGCAATATGCATAATACTTACATGTGCCTACAGCCACTCGCCTAAATTATGTTATTCCTATTTTTCAAAGCAAATACAAAGGCAAATGCGACGAAATGCAGCCGTTTTGCTTTTAATTTTTCTTAATCCCAGATCAAGAATTCTATGAAACTAATATCCTTGTCTAAGTAGCCTAGTAGCTTACTCGGTTGTCTGACCAGTTTTCAAACTTTCAGAAAGCATAACGCCTTCTACATCGTGTCCCAATAGAAAAATTTGGCTGGAAACGCTGTCATGCCTACGTAAAAATTTAACAGATTAGCCTGAAATTGTATGTATTGGTCATTTGGTCTACATACCCTAATAACTGTAACTATATTTATATCCCAAATTGCAAAATTGTGGACAAATGCGAGTAATTTCGTCAGCATAATCCTAACCCGTTTAAAAAAAGCATCGATCTAATAGTGTTAACATCAGTTGCTACGTAATATGAAGTGACAAACAAGCAGCCCAGAAATTCAGTTGCAGCAGACTGCTGAATGCTGATTTTGAAAGCGTTCTCTCCGTTTGCGTTCACATGACAGAATGCGTTTCTCCAGTAGAGGTGTAGACTCTACACTATATCTGAGGGTCATAGGGATAAAACCAGGTCTTCTGTCATAAATATATACGCAATGTACGCAAGCAAGAAGAACATACATTTTGAACATCAGTTGTGACTGAATTTCTGAACTGTTGGTTTGTCACTTGACTGTTCACATTAAACACAAATATAATGTTCAAATAGAGTGTCGAACTAATGCTGGGCACTCAATTTTTCTCAGTATTTTTTCAAACGTGCATAATTTTTACAAAATTCCTCACATTTATCTAAAAATTTGCATGGTGGTGTTAGTATGGCTGCCGTTGTTGTGCTTAAAATTTCGGACCAACCTGAAAACTTAAAACCGAGTTATGACAACGCACTAGAGCATTACAATTTCATCTGAACACGGTGTGTTGTCTATTGTCGGTGTGAGGCACAGAAATAGAAGCCTAGTACGCGCATGCATGAACTTCGCAATGATGTAGCAAGAAGGATCTTTTAAGCAAAAACGGAAATTGATTTGAATTATGGGTAATCACTTTGAATTATTGCGATCGGATGTGTGTAGGTCATGACCCTGTCAATCAAGTTGAGGACGGTTGTAATTGGTTTGCCCCGCGGGAAAAAGCCCCGCCCCCCGTTATCTCCACGCGTGCCTCAAAATACTCTCTATAGTGGCTCCCCTTGGTGTGAGGCATATTTGTTTTCAAGCACTAGCAAGCGAAACTAGCGTGTAAGCGGCACATGCGCTTGTCAATTTGCCACGTAGTTACTCAGGATTGATTACGGCTTCCCGCCAATGAATGGATTACCAATGTAACGTCTTTCAGCCGCGCTTGTTCACTGTGTCCACACTTTTAACGAAACGCCGCGCGTTGAATGCAGCGATATGGTCGTGAGACTCGTGACGGTCGATATCGTCGACTGTGACCAGACCTCATGAATGTCTTCGTTCGCGCCTCTTCAATCATTCACTGGTAGGATTGTGTAGAGATAACCTATAAAAGACAGGTTCTGCCAGTCCTTTTCGGTCCGCATTTCCTCCATTGCTGCGCGGTCGAAATCTCAAACTTATAAATTAGTTAAAGCCGGCGCAAACTTCGTGCAAAAACGGTACCAATTAGCTTATAATCGACGAAATAAATATGTCTTTTTTTGTGTCGAAAAGATCTTTAACAAAATGCTATTTTTTTGGGCGCATTTTCGTCCATTTTCTATCCTATATACTATTGAAACAAAAATTGTGATTTCTTTACCTCTCCTAATTAAAAAAAAGACAAATCGTAAGGCCTATAAATAAACAACAGTAACAAATAAAGTAAAAAGTAAAATAGACAAAATATAAAGTGGCGAGCAATATCGCCTCATCTCATTCGTCAGCGTCAACCCATTTGGGAAGCCAGCTCTCAGTAATTGAGCTCTCCCCACACTGGCACGCACGCCCACACATTAAACGAGGGAAACAAAACGAGACACTCCCAGAGAACAATGGAAGGAACCGAATCTCGACATTACCACCGGTAGCTTCATTATTTCCACGTCCAGGCTATTAATAAAGCTCTAATAGGCCTCCCTGCAACGTGCGCATAATAGCCAGTGACTGTAGGTTATGTAGCCAATGTACCAGAAAAAATTAAAGTAAGACGCGCGCAATTGTTTCTTACATCTTTAATGCATCGATGAAATATCATGTGGAGATACTACTTGTATCAGCTGACGGCAGAAACGCAACAAAAGCTGTGTATCAATAAATGAACTTGCCACACATGTCAGAAAATAACAAAACAAGAACTGGTCCAACGATTAGCACAACGAAAACTGTTGAAGGCTCATAACTCATGAAATATGACCAATAAAATATTTGGATTTGTTGATTCAATGTTTGGTTCTAAAAACTGAACCATTAAACGCGGTTTGACGAGTCAAAGGTAAAATAAATTTAATCTATACAAAATTCATGATCAAAAACCATTGAGACAATATTACAGCCGCACTACAGTTACAATAATAGCAATCATCTTTGATGCCCATTCTAATGCGCTAAGGCAAGCTTGTCACTCCGTGTCCATATCAACAAAAACTAGACGTGTTGACCTGGATTTTTATTGCCAGATGCCCTTCCTGTCGCCAACCAGAATAATAAATTATCCTGGACGATGATTAACAGCTAGTGACACTTGTGTATTTAGCAGCCTTGCTGATGGGCGGTAATGTTATGGTTTCATAGTTACCGTCGCGGGGACTTAAACCCAGGTGTCCTGATTCAGAGTCCAACGCCTTAACCACTACACCACCTCACTGCCTCATTACCTCATGACAGCGGACATGACATTAAACTGTGCCCAGCAGCCCTGCCCCGGCTGCCACCATTGGGCAGGACAAAGCGTTATGGCCGAGTGGTCTAAGTCGCTGGTCACGGATTGCGAGTGCAACAGTTGTCGATTCGAATCCCGGCTGCGGCAACGATTTGGAGTCATTTCGTGCACCCTTATCAAAGGTGATTCAAATTCGTCAGCCACAAGGGTTCCTACGATGCGCACCAGTCTACGGTGGAACCACCACCAGCGACCATCAGATGGTGCAATGGGGTGCAACTCTTCCCAAAAAGGGCTACAACAACAACAACCACAGCAGCTCACCGTTATTACACTTTTTAAAGAAACTCCTTCAAAGCCTCAAACACAATTAAGAAAAGTAATCGAAGTGACGTCTGAAGGACCAGAAGGCTCTTTGATTCACTCAATGTACAAAACATGCAATTTATTGGCAAATTATATGAGAATTGATTTCATTACAGGAGGAAGGCTGGCAAACAGATTGACCTCCGCTACAATAAACAGGGGTTGTCATGAAATCAGACTTTACAAACATGTTTTTGATACTTTTGTTCTCCATTTCTCAAGCTTCAGAGCTAAAATCTAAACTGCAAACAGATTTTAGCTCTGAAACCTGAGAAACGGAGAACGAAAAGTATTAAAAATTGACGCCTGTAGAATCCGATTTCATAACTTTCAATTCAAATTCAATTCAATTCAAAAACGTTAACGGCTCATAATATTCAATTGCAAAGAAAAAACCAGCAACGCACTTGATGGATAAACTGGATCCTAAACATAGACTATTAGAAACGATAGTGAACACGTCATGATGGTCTCTGACAAATATCAGTAAATCAGACTAAAATAAAAATGAAAAATGTCTAATGAGGTGGGATATGGCCTTAGAATAAAAGATATTGTACAACTGGCACAGTAATTGAACTTTGGCACACCATGCAGTGTTTACCCAGTAAAGTAAGCAACTAAGGGGTCCTCTTATTACTTACGCAGGGGGGGAAGAGACTAAAAGGGGGGGGTGGGAGGTTGGGACCAATGGATTCTTGCGTATGGGAGTGGGGTCAAAAGATGTATCCAAGCTATTCGGGAGGGTGGGGGGCTCAAAAAGCAGAATTCAAGCACAGACCGAGGCCAGGCGGGCAGCATTAAATGCTCCCTAGTGGTAACAGTTCGGTTCACAGTTCCAGTAGCCCTAGACTACTGCTATCATGTTACAGCATTTGAACACTTTTTTCACAGCAGCAACGAATCGCGACGGTCTGTTTTAGTGATAGGCCTAGATTGAGAACAGGCGCTCGCAGCTAAAGTACGGCTTGTATACAGCGGCGGGGCGGGGGGTGGGGGGGGTGTCAGATTAAATCAGTTTGGTGTATATCGGCCCACCAATTCAACAAGCCGCAGCGGGTAACTCCGCGCAACAGGATGAGTTTCAGACAGTCTTGTCTGAGCATGCATTAGAGTCGCAGTATTTACTCTAATCGGGCAAGAACGATATCAATATAATATAATTTGACAAACAAGAGACAACTTCCATTCTATAAGTCATGCATCTTATAAAATTAGCACATTACATACAAACGCATGCAATTTGTTAGCTTCAGCATCGGTGAACGCTGAGTCGGTGCGAATTACAATTAAACAAGTCATCAGGGACAAAACCCTGATGGTCACACAGCACATTGCTACAAAGTAAAAAAACCACGATCATTTAAAGACATCGTAAACAAAGCTCAAAATCTCATCAACGTTTATGATATTGAAGAAGATCATCGCATAGGCTGTTGCTTTAACCAGCAACGCCCTTAAGCATGGGAGCTCATCCCCTTAGCGGTGTTTTGAGCAGGCAAGGAATAGTTACAGGTATCATCCGCTGTGCATGAGACAGAGCCTACTGCCTCGATACACTTTGCCATCCTCCCCAGACACGATGCCTGGTACTCATTTACGCCTGAGTCGAGCGAGACACTGTGCGTGAATGGTTTGTCCAACACCACTACTTGGTAGCCGCCGGGTCTTGAACACGCGACCGCACGCATGGTGGTCTGGCGCCTTAGCTGACTGAGCTACCAAGCCGTACAAGTATGATATTGCGTAACTACTAACTGATAAACAAATCCTTCAAAAGCAATAGTAACTCTTTGGCTGAGTTTTTCCATCAATTGTTAAAATTAAATCCGAGGTCATGACGTCACCACACCCAATGAGCGCGCTGAACGCTTGATCTATGGTTAATTAGCGCCATGTTAATGACTTTTGCAGAATAAATCTCGGATTAAAATTATAATACTAGATGGAAAAACCCGGCCTTAGTTACGTTTAATTAATATGATCATCCAGTAATCAATATCAGACACTCACGAGTCATTTAATATTTGCTATCTAGTATATCAACTTCAAAAGATAACCAAACAATTCAAACTATACATCTCTATATGTTGCGTTACTTATCACATGTGTTTCTAAGCTGCAGATCACCCACAGTCATTGCTAGTTGCTGTCATGTTGCAGGAATATTGATTTCCCAATTAAAACATATGATTACTTATGCTCCTAACAGTAAGCTAGCTCATTAACTAGTAGCAATATAGCATCACGGTATGAATCAGTAGCACTGGCCATTGTACACCAATATTGCAACACTTAACAACAAGAGTCAGATACCAGGTGATGACAACAGCGTCAACAGAACCGTACAAAACATACCCAGTCTCTTAGCCTAAAATGCACCTAGGTGAAAACTTACAATTTTCTCAATCCCCAAATTTTCTGTTTAAAAAGTCACATCGTGAAACTCTTATGCCTAGAATACTGATAATTTTCTCAGTAGATAATTCGCGGGTTGATATAATCAAAGACTTCAGAACAAGAACTGGACCTCACATGTTTTGTCAGTCGTGCTGGCTTCTTGAAGCCTGCATAACTCCTTAAAGCCGCCATCTTGCCACTCTGTTTATGTAGCTAATGACTTGCAACCCGCTGGCGAGTGATCGCCTGGGCCTGCACTGAAAATCTATAATAAACCAAGTGGCAATTTGGCGAATTGGAGGGGTCATTTGTCTCTGATCAATGCAAGGTCCCTTCTACTTCTGAACTTTGAAGTCATTGGATAGAAATAGAGGTCTACCTGCTATGGTGCCTACTCGGCACCATAGCAGTCTTCTGTTTCTTAGGGTGGATTCTATAGACGTACCTTTACGCCCGGCTAAGCAAAGTTCTAGCTAAGGAACGAAATTTAACAGCAGCCCTTCACTGCCATTCAAAAAAACCAGCAATATGTCTATAAATTACAAGACTAAACATATTAATTTAGAGAAATAATGACGTTAATTTGAATTCAAGGTGGATAAAAAAAAATTGGCTCAAAATCTATGACGCTATCTTTGTTTAATGACGTCATGTATTAATTTAAATGGACCAAACAAGCCGCTTCTTTGAATTGCAGTTATGGGCTGCTATTAAATTGTCTGCTACGCAAAGGCAAAGGTAAGAACAAAGGTACGTCTATAGAATCGACCCTTAGCCTTCGTGTAAGTTCATCCTCAGTAACTGATGGTTGCATCCTTGAGTATCACCATTGACATTAAATATAACGGACTGTGCATATTAATTTCAGAATCGCAAGACCAATGAGGGCGATGTTGTATATGCAAATAAATTAGAAGTAGCTTGTGATTGGATTGACTGAGGTCGTGACCTTGTCAATCAACCAAGTTAATCTAGTAACCTAGTTGGGCCAATGGGCCTGCATTCAAATTGCACATGACCTCGGTCCCGCGGTCCCAGCCTTGACCCACTGGCCTCAATAAATGAGTAGCCTTGACATTGTAGCTCCACCTCAAAGACTATCGTTTCAGACCTGTCAGTAACACCCAATGAGCATCACCCAGAGATCATAAACACTTTCTCATACGCTGATTAATTATTACCATTAATTGTCCCGGACATGAAGTTAAACTATGTGCAGCAGCCTGCCACTACTGCCACAATCGGGCAGGTTGAGCATCAGGAAGGGCATCTGGCCTGCAAAACTCAGCTCCACAAGACGGCCAAGAATACCCACAAATGGATAGACTCCTGCCCACTTTCGACGCCAAAACGGACTATAAGTCCAATATTCTAATTATTATTATTATTTTAGATATTGATTGGCTGGAGGGTTGCAAACATATCACATGTATAACACTCGTCTTTGTAAGCACTTGCGCGACTACAATAACAAATCTTAATTAACCATCAAATATATATCTCATTACTCTGTTATCCTAGTTGTACATAATCGTTTCTCATACATCAGAAACAACTAACGACTTCTGCTATGAAATGCCAAAGTGTCATTACTTACATCTAAAGACATTAAATTCACCTAAAACGCAGAAGATCAGCTGCAATAATCACAACCTTCAAGCTTCAAACACACACTGGCTAGATCTACGACCATACTACTCACTCGAAATTGTCAGATGTTTAAAGCAAACGATGCATTGCTACCTTAAATCTAAAGCCTTGAACCCGTTTCACCTCCCATCATATCAACCAATCAGTTACATTCTACCTCTAGGCTTCTTAGCCCCACCAGTCAAACAACATTAAGCCCATAAGCTCCACCAATCAGACGACACTGTACCCCATAAGCCCCACCAATCAGATGCCCTTGTGCCTATAGGCCCCACCAATCAGTCGCCGTTGTGTCCTAAAGCCCCACAAATGAGACGACTTTAAGCCCAAAGGCTCCACCAATCATACAACCTCGTATCCAAAGGCTCCATCAATCAGACGACCTTGCGTCCCTAAGCTTCACCAATCAGATGCCCTTGTGTGCTATGCTTCACCCATCTGACACTTTGTACTCCTAGGCTCCATCAATTACGTTAGACGGCCATGCGCCCCCAAGTTCGACTAATCAGAATCCCATGTGCCTCTAAGCTCCATCAATCAGACAAACATATACCCCTAAACTAAATCAATCAGATGCCCTTCTACCCCTCTGCTCCACCAATCAGACGCCTTTGAGCCCCTAAGCTCCACCAATCAGATGCCCTTGCGCCCCTAGGAACCACCAATCAGGCAACCTTGCGCCCCTAAGCTCCACCAATCAGATGGCCTGGCGCCCCTGGCTCCACCAATCAGACGACCTTGTGTTCGCTGTCTGGGTGGTGCGTCACCTCGTAGTCAAGGTGCACAAAGGCACGCTCGACCTCGTCGAGTTGCTCCAGCTTGCACTGCAGCGACTCCCCGACGTCGTGCGCCTCGCGCAGACTCATCTCAGCCGGAAGCACAATGTCCACCTCCACCAGGAAGTTGTTGCCAAAGTGAAACGCGCGCACCGTGTCGATGAGGCGTACCGTTGCGTGGTGGTTCAGCGCAATCCACGTCAGGCGCTTGAGGAAGTCGGGGCGCGCCGAGTGACCGGTCAGCATGCGGATCTGCTCTGAAAACAGTGACCAGTCAGTATAGAAAGCTGATCCATGAATAGTGACCATTCGGCATGCGGATCTGCTCTATAAACAGTGACCGGTCAACATGCGGATCAGTGCTGGAAACAGCAACCGGTCAGCATGCGGATCTGCTCTGGAACACTGACCGTCAGCATGCAGATCTACTCTATAAACAGTGACCGGTCAGCATGCGGGTCTGCTCTATAAACAGTGACTGGTCAGCATGCGGATCTGCTCTGCAAACAGTGATCGGTCAGTGTGCGCATCTGCTCTATAAACAGTGACAGGTCAGCATGCGGATCTACTCTGTAATCAGTCTCACGTGATGAGAATGGAGTGGTTTAAAGGTTTAAGGACCGTGTGCACTGTGCAATACATAAGAACATTACAATCTGGTTCAGTGCCTCAGGGCCAAGTAAAAAACTCATATTTCATTCAGAGCAGAACTTGTACGCAGGAGCGTATTTGGAGATTGTCAAATGACATTCCATTATTCCACTGTCACCAACGTTGAGCTGCAACACGTTCAGCTACACTTTGTGGCGCAGCTAGAGGGAAAGTTAAAAAATATCGTAATTTGGATCCCATGAAAATTATATTGAGATGAAAAACAAAAGTTTAGAATACTTCAAACTAGACCCCTGCGCCGGCCGAGCCGCGCCGCCGCCGGTATTTTGCTCCCGCCGCCGCCGATATTCCTGCATCAGCACGCCATTGCCACCACCGCTGACAATTGGTCGGCACGCCGCCGACCACAAGCTTGAAATTGAAACTTTTATGTCACGATGAATTCGTTTCATATATCATTGGATACTAATCTGCCTGATTCTGCGTGTAGATACTGTCACTGCACCCTATTGACCTACATGTATATTGTTTCTTTACCAACACCGCAAGTCGTCAACTGACTACATGTCCATTTGCAGTCCATTCCTATCCATTTGCCAGTGTGTCTTGTGGGCCACAAGACACACTGGCACATGCAGGATAGGCAATCACATGTAGAGCACAAGTTGTGGCCTGCATCTCATGTCATGCATGGTAGATCGATCGGTATGTTGGCCACTACAGCCTCATGCGGCACCTGCCAAAAATGAAACACAAAAATTGTGTGTTTCATCCATGATTTGTAAAACGTCAGATTTTTACAGGTTTTCTGATGCCAGGAGAGATTTTAAAAATTTCTTATGTGCATAGATTTACACAGAAATCTCAAAAATTAGGCCGTTGCCACAGAAAGGTGAATCCTGAAATATATAGTCAAAAATCTTCAATTGCAAAGTTTTATATGCCAAAATGCTCAGTTACCGTATGATGTGAAAATGGACAAGAACTTGAACTTGGCTAAAAATAGGCAAGTAAGATATTGGTATGAATGGCCTGCAATTATTTTATAATTCCCCCCCCAACCGTTGAGTTATAGACAGAAGGCAAAAAGTGTCTATCAGCACCCCCCACTACCTCCCCCGCTCGCGATTTCTGCAAGGAAAAGAAAGTCTTCCGGACGGTGTAGTTATAAATTCACAAATTGCCTAAAAGTCTATTGTTGTTAAGAATGTGCAGATAGAAATACTCGAGGTTAACCCCTAGTCGGATGTTTTAGTGTAAATGCATTTTGTGTTTTTTGCGGCTGGAGGCTTGCGGCGGCTTGCGGTTTGCGGCTTTGCGGCCCTGGGTTATCTCTAGAAGGCATTTCTAACGATTTGCTTTTATTGTTGAGGAATATAAGGTTTGTGAAAAAAGGTGCTTTAAGTATACAAGATTTAACCTCTAGTCGGATATTTTAGTTAAAATACATTAGCAATATGGTGCTATTTTGAATCCTTTTTCCTAATGTTTCCTTACTATATTGCAGCAAAACCAATGAGGCATTAATTAAGGCCTGATTTCAGCCACATAACTAAATAATCATCCAACTCTTCACATTGGTTTAGTAATTCTACTGACAGTAAAATTGCAAATATGTTCGAAAACGATTTTGTTGGAGGGGGGGGGGCATTTTAATGATCAGACGCCGCTGAACGCCGCCGCCGAGATTTTTCACATGCCGCCGCCGCCGAGTTTTGTTGGTCAGCGTGCCGCGCCCGCCGATTGAAAACACCAGACGCGCTGCCACCTGGACCATGACAGGTCGGCGCAGACCTCTAGTTCAAACGTACGCTATACATCGCCATGTGTGTGTAGAAAACATAAAAAAGCAATTCGAGCGCAGAAATTTTAAACAGGATCAACAATCATTGATGAAATACTCTAGAACATGACATTTTTACTGCATGTTGTTTTGGTGGATTTGCCTGCTAGAAATTTGACTGCACCTGATTTTTGGGTTTCTAAAGACGGCCCATAACAAATAGCTTCTGCAGCATTATTTTCAAAGCGAATATAATTTTTGCAAGTTTTTTGCCGATACGAGAAATTCGCCAAAAAAACATGCACACAAAAATTTCATTATTTCAAAATTTCACATTCAAATTTTCATAGCAGTATATATAATATACTACACATCGTCTTCAGCCTAAATAGAGAGCATGTTGCCTAAAAAATTCACAGAGCATTTACAATAATTTATCCGAAAGCCTTATGTGGCACCTAAAAACATGGTCAAGAAGTCAGCATTTTCGCTAACGCTTCTCACCAGATCCGGTCTTGAACCAGCTGATGATGATGTAGATGCTCATCAAGATTGCTCCGATAGGATCAGCGTACTTCCACAGCAAGTAACCTGCAGCCAGTGCAGAAACAATCGTAACCATACTGCCGTTTTCTCCGTTCAGCATTAGAGTTCGTCTACTTTAAAACAGATAACTGTTAAAGATATTGCTTTAGATTTAGAGTAAATTATAAAGCCTTTCTTTTCTTTCAAAGATGTAGAACCAGCTGCAAAACTATAAAATATCTGAATAATAGGGAGAGGAAAATGACAAAATGCAACTCAATACTGTACCAGCAGGGCGCTTTCACAACAAGGCAGCCACAGTGCAAAGAAGAAGATCAGGTGTTCACACTCCACGGCCAACATCGTACATCTGGAGCAATGTTTTGTTTTTTGTAGCTTAGGGAGCGTTTGTAGAACAAGACTATATACAGTACGGTTCTGGAACAGAGTCGCTCCTTCTTCTTTAGTCGCCTTAAACGACTTGCCCAAGAAGCTCTGGGTTGCCAGTCTATTCCTTGTTCCCCAACTTGCAGGGGGTAAGAGCAGTGTTTTTCAGCTGGATGGACTGAGAGTACAAGTTAATCTAACTTATCAATAAGACCCAGCAATGCTATCAAAAAGATTCACACATCTCAACCTTGGACAGACAGAAGAGCAAACAATGAAGACAGAAGCTATGCAAGCAGAGGACAGGTGTACCGATGAGGCCGCACGCGAGAGCCACGGTGTTTGAGACAACGTCGTTGCGATGATCCTGTGCCAGCGCTTGTACGCTGCTGATCTGAACGCGCCGACACACGAGGTACAGAACCAGCTTGATGACTACAGCACAAGACAACCGAACCCACAGACTGACTTACTAAAATACTGAAAGTACTGGCAGAATGCCAGTTAAGAGAAACGAAGCCCTAGAAAATGCCAAAATTTGCTATAGTTTAAAAATCACTGATATTTTAACTTAAAGTTATTCAACTCTTTTTTAAATGTCACACAATACATGCATGCAGGCAAGACTTAATTTGAGGCTCTATTATAACGCCACATTTTGAAATTTTTCAACGTTCCTTATTTCCACATAGATATTCGCGGCAGGAGTTGAATTTTAAGGATCGCGTGTAGTATCAAAGACTATTACAGTCCGGTTCTGAGTAAGAGGGCCACCTCAGAACCGCTTCCCCTCTTTAGTCGCCTTTTACAACTCGCCTGGGGAGCTCTAGGCTGCAAGTCTATTCTTTGTTCCCCGACCTGCTGGGGTAGCCATTCTTACATTCATAACAGTCCTTCTTTATCTCTGATCTCACTTCTATAAATCTCTATCCACACTTCTCCACTACACACTTCTAACTTCTCAGTATACCCATAATATTAAATTCAAGATTTATAACTCAACATTTTGCCTTTATAACTCAAAGAATTACTCAAGTCACCCTTGCATTATGGTCTCCAGGCAAATTATAACTTTTGGCAAAAAAGTTATCCTCACAAAAAGAGCAATTTCTAGCATATACATGCGACCATCACATCCAAGCGCGCAACCACGGTCCCAAAGTTGGGGTGGTCGGGGGTCCGGGCCTTACGAACGGTCTACAGTTCACGATCGGCACGGGGGGGGGGGGGAGTGCTGACAGAATTTTTTTTAAACAAGATTTTGCAACATTCGTAATGAACCGACCTCCTGAACCGAAACAATTAAGAGGCATTCCCAAAAGTTGGAGAGATCATCCCAAAAGTTGAGAAAAGCATGGCCCCCTCAACTCCCCCCTGTGCCTAAAAGTTGGGGGATCATCCCAAAAGTTGAGGGGGTCATGACCCCCCCGACCCCCCCTGTGGTTGCGCCCTTGATCACATCCCATCCAACCAATGCTGACGACACAGCGTGTGAGAATGATGCATATACATGTACTTCTTCACAACACAATCATCACTTCAAATATCGTTTGGTGCATTCAGACATCAGCTAGAAACACCTCAGCTGAGAGGGCAGGCCCACTTACAGATGGTCGACACACAGATGACGATGCTTGCCGTCTCAAACACCGGCCCCTTGCTTCCGTCGATATGCACATAGTCGGTCATCTCAGGGATCGTCAGACAGTAGACGACCGTCTCGTTGTGTAGGTCCGCTGGCCGGACATCAAACAGAGCGAACGCAATGATCTTCTCTATCGCCTGACGAATCATAGCGATCGACGCAAGCGACATGATGACCGATAGAACGACGATCGCTATTGGCTCAAGCTTGGTACGACCTGCAGAGAATCAAGCAGTAAATAATATTAGTGATTTGTAATTGATTCTTTTTGAATTTAATAAAATAGGCAAACAGACATGGCAACAAAAACAAAAAACAATTAATTGACAATTAATATACTACAAGTACCGATACTATAACGGGTTATAATATTGAGATCTCCGATGACATCACTAGACACTGAAACGGACTCTAAACTCATTATGATTATTATTATCATGATAGATCAATTCCAACAGGGTTCCCACTCATTTAGAGCTTCAAAACTTTTCCACGTTTAAATAAAGAATTCCAGTCCAAAAATTTCTTGCAACATCAACATTTATAAACTGCATACAATGCGTTGCTGTGTAGTTAACACCCGCGGGAATAATTGGAAGGCTAATTTGAATGATTACAACTATATAATTATTCTTTTTTGATTCAGATTATTATCACGTTCAGGCTCTGTCGCGTTTGTTAGTGGGACAAAGGACAGGACATAGTGTGTTCAAAACAAGAACTTCAGCACAAATTAAGCACATTAATTAAATAGAGGCATAGATCTTCAAAATTCCCTAACCAATCATAAAATACCCTGACTTTTCCAGAATCTGTAAATTCCCTGACTTTTCCAGGCTTTCCAGATGCGTGGGAACCCCGTTCAATTCGGATACAATAATCACCCCCCTCGAGCATGTTGTAAAAGACAACTAAAGACAACTAAAGAAGGAGGGGCCGTTTCTTAGGCCGCAATAGTCATTGTTACTCTACACGATCATTAAATCATAAAATGCAACTTGACAAATCAATTGCGGAGGTTAAAACAAAACACAAACATCATACTGCTACAATCCAAAGCACCTCACTACAAAAGTAAACACCTGGGGCCTATTTCTCAAAAATATCTTAGGCAAATTTTAGTCTTAAGAAGTTCTTAAGAAAATCTTATGCATGTTTTAGTGTTTGCCATTCAAAACTACCCACCGCCATGCGCTCTAAACCCAATGACGACGTCATGGCGGTCGGATTTAATTTCTTTCAAATCTGATTTAGGATTAAGTTTAGGCTTAAAGTTAGGAAAACTCTGAGAAACAGGCCCCGGACCCACAGCATGCCCTGCTCTGACGCGTACCCTGTGGATAGAGGTAGGGGTCCCTGCGCTTCATTGCCCGGTTGCTCCACCACATGAGCGACCCTGACGCAAGGTCGACCACGCTGTCGATCACCGACGTTATGATCGACAGCGAGCCGGACAAACCCGCCGCAACGGTCTTTCCCACGAGCAGCAGCTGCCAAATAGAAACAGCGAGCTCAACTATTTCACTAAGAGTGGATTCTATAGTCATTCCTTTGTTTCTACCTTTGCCTTTACCTTAGCTCAGGAGGCAATTTAAAAGCAGCCCATAACTACCATTCAAAATAACTCTTTGCTTAGTCCATTTGAATTGATATTCGACGTCATTAAATTAAGATAACGTCATAGACTTCGAACAAAATAACTTTCTGTTTAAACTGAATTCAAATTAGCCTCATTTCTTGCCTAAATTTGCATTTTATTTTCTACTGATAAATATTATTGTGAGTTTTTCGAATGGCAGTGAAGGGCTGCCACTAAATTCTGTTCCTTAGCAAGAACTTTGCTTAGCCGGGCGTAAAGGTACGTCTATAGAATCCACCCTAAATCTTACAGTTCTTTTTAAATTGCTGCAGCAAGAGACTCGATCAAAAAGATAGAGTACTAACCTCCGTTTTTATCATCTAATCTGATAGTGTCCATGTTTTCACACAGGTTTAGATGTTTGACCCTGATGACGACTACTGGAAATGGGCTTTTATGGCCGGTTGCCCTTTCTGACGCCAACCAAATAAATAATTATCTGGCACGAAGTTAGCAGCTAGCAACACTTGTGTGTTTAAGAGCCTTGCTAAAGGGCCTGTAACGCATGGTTTCATAGTTGCCGGCGCGGGGACTTGAACCCTGGTCCTCTGGACTCAAAGTCCAACGTCTTAACCACTACATCACAACGCCTCGCTGTGGTGTTAGTCTGGCCACATAATGTTCATTACGTGACTATTATAGTAAAGTGAATGATCAACAGCAAGTAAAATACAAGTAATGACTGTTTTGGGTTCTTTTTTTAAATTGACACAATTCATCAGACATCTTGCAATAGGAAACAATTTTGCCAGCTGCTAGAAAATCTCATTTGGTATCTTGCCGATCGGCAGATCAAGTCCAGGCAATACAAGCCAAATCAATATGAAATAAAATAACTAGGCTATAATCAAACAAACAGTTCAAACGAAGCAAATTATCAGATGCAAGCAGCTCAATTTAAATTGATGTCCTAAGTAACATTGTAAAATGTCAATTTTTTTATGATCAAAAAGAAAGCATTAAGAATTGATCGACATAATCAAAACCAACAATAAATTAAATATTCAATCCTATTTCTTCACGATCCACATACCAGGTTGATGAAGAAGGAGATCTTGGAGAGCCGACCGGCTCGTCGGCGCAGATCTGTGTTCTGAGCCGAGTGTGCGGCGGCCATTGTTCCCCCCACGTCTTCCATCTGAAGCCCCTCGTAGACGTCTATCAGCTCATTCTGTCGCTTGTAGTAACGTCTGCCAACACAGCTATTCCAACTATAACACAGTGCGCAATACATTATCCACAGCAGAAATTTTTTGGTGAATTTTAAAATAGCACACAAAGTCCGAAGTTACAAAAATTAAAGAAATTAGATATTAAATTCTTCAGCCATATCGGAATTGCAAAGGTGACAAGTCACTTACGAATTCCGCTAAGAAACGTTGTGTTTTGCGTCTTTTGGTTGCAATCCAGCGTTCCAACAATGTCCATTTCAACATCAATTTATTTTAATATCGATGTATAGCCATTTCAAATAAAAACGTAATGTCAACCATTTTACAAGTTTCTCTGAAACGCCGTAATATGCAATATGTAATATGCAAAAATTATCATAGAGATGGTTATACATGTATGGTTATAAAACAATAAAATTTTCAGTATGCTTCTATCTACCGGTAACACGATTGAACAGACCTGATGTTCTTTGGCATATTTTTATCGGCGCTGCTGATCCCGCGACGCTTTGATGTGAATCGAGTCAGGGATAACTGCCATGCTTGCGAGTCTGCATGACATTCAAAACTGATAGAACTCAAACTTGGAATCATATGGCAGATATACTTCTATAGCATCATTATTTAGTAATACAGGATTATTACTAACGAAGTTATTAGTGACAACATCTTGAGTGAGGAAAAATAAACAACACAGATCTAGTCGTGAATTTTATAGTGCAGTACGTTAAAAACAACAACATAGAAACAAACATACAACAAATAGCGCTCAAATCTGTAGCAAACTAGTAACTATACCCACACACATGTCTGCTAGTCCACCGTATAATCATTGCTTCAACTTTCAAGAGATAGTAATATTCATTATTGCAAATTTTCACAATAAACATCGGTACTAATAGTAACTAGCTGGGGTCCAGCGCAAAGGCACAGATTCTTTTCCTCAACTCGCACTGATTAGATGAATCAAACGTTCTCTTTATCAATATACAGAGTGGGTCAAAAAAAAATAATCCCCTAGCGACATCGCGATAACTCTGTCAAAAATTAATATTTTTGCTTCATATTTGTAAGGATTGTAGTTGAGATAATTTGCAACAAGACCATCAAATTTCTTTGGAAATATATTCTAGTTCGAAAGTTACGAATGTTAGTGCAAAAAGTTCAAAAAATCTATTGAACAAACGTAATTAAGTCAAAAAAAATAATATAAGCAGTAAAATTAGCTCATAAAAATGTTTTTTGTCTTGAATTTCATGTTAACTAATCCTTGTACTCGTGCTGGAATGCGTATTCATGACGTCGTGTGCTGAGATATCGATAGCCCAGTATGCCATGTTCACGTGCTACAGCTCACTGCGGCCAAAGCGCTGGAAGCATGGTTTCGTTAACGCAGCAAGTTGGGCACGTCTAAAATGACCAATCTTGTGCAGGAGGAAAATGGGACTAAAAACGTTTTGAGGACAAGGTTTGATGGCGAGGACACTTCAAGTAGTCTATTCTTGCATGCTCTGCACGCTGAAACAGGTGCAGGCCAGCTACAAGCAAAATAACCAGGCTAAGCGAGCTTTAGAGCGTTAGTTAACTTGATTTTTAAAACTTTGTTCTGAAACAGTCATAATTTTAGAACTAAAAAATATTTTCACATGAAATTTGGCAGTCTTGTTGCAAATTATCTCCTCTTCAATCCCGAAAAATATGAAATGAATATTTTGAATTTTGACTGAGTTACACCGATATATCTAGGGGATTCTTTTTTTTTACTCACTCTGTATATGCATGTGCACATTTTAATATAAATGATGGGTTGCAGACTAATTATTAAAATAAGCCTGCAATCAGACCAACCATCCTTTTCCTTGAGCAGACAGCTGCGCAGAGGTGCTACCTCTTCCATTCTGATCGCTCGACTGGCACTATTTGACTGCAAGTTGTCCACCGACTTTCCCCCTGGTAGCTGACACGAGTCAAATCTAATTTATTCACATGAGACAGCTCTAGGTAGCAGACCAGCAATAAATTAAAGTAACTTCATAGTCGATTTTATGGCGCTCCTTTAATGATAAATTATCCTGCAACGCTACCCCAACTGGTGTTAAGTTACCATCATGTTACCATCAAATGGCCCCGTCTGACCTGAACAGCAACAGATAAATTGGCATATTACTTCAGAGAATAGCCCCATTTATTGACGTTCCTATCAAAATTTCCTCAGGCCCATCTGAACCTATATTTCTATTATAATTATTTAATCACAATATTTAAATATTCTAAACCGACCCCAACGTTCTCTCTAAGCAGCTGTGTGCGCGGTCGTGCACAGATCCCAGAGATGCCATGCACAGAAAAATTGAACGCCGCTTACGAAAATTTGAGCGTCAACTAATGAATTGCAACATAAGCATAAGAGATGAAGCAAACTGTCATTTTAAAAATCATATACTATTTTATATGTCTATTCCTGTTTCATAACGCTATTGCAATGGAATAGTCAAATTTAAGTCAACACAAGAGGAACTTCTTCTCAACTTCAAGAAGAATCTATTCTTTTCATGTGAATTATCACATGAATATAAGCGCCCAAAAAAAACAGAAAGTGATTAAAAAGTTGCTCATAACCATAACAGTGCGCACACAACTTTTTTTTGGCCCGCTCGCAGACTTACTGGCTTAGGGAAAATTGCCGCCAACCAAGCCCTAGTAACCAGTTCTCACCATGCATTTCGATTTTGGGATCGTCAACACCATCTCAGATCGGCTCCGGGTGACCCCCCTGCCCAGGCCCTGATCACCTCCCCCTCCAACCTCTACATGAGTTCCATTTTCAAACTGGCCAGAGTCCTGATGCGCGGGCCCATCTCCTTGCACCATTCTGTTAGGGGTCGACATTTAGGCCTGAGAAATGCCTGAAAATAGTTGGGCAGGATGAAGATAAAATATTTAGCACAATATTATATTTAGCACTATATCGTTTAAATTCATTCCAACCAATTAAATAGGCAAGACACGGATTGTGGCTTTTGCGTTAGGTTGATGTTTATTTGACCTTAATTTGTTTGTACAGTGTAAATATACTTCAATAGTAATCACATGAAC
>JAQIWG010002412.1:0-20473 GCA_034695025.1 Chamaedrilus cognettii | reverse complement strand
TCTCAAAATTTCTCAAAAGTATTTTAAGAAAAGTATTTTCAAAAGTATTTTCAAAATACTATTTTATTTTGTATTTTTAAAATACTTTTTAAAAGTATTTTATTTTTGTATTTTCAAAATAATTTTAAAAAGTATTTTGCCCAACACTGATGGTACGTTATAAATAATACTCGAAACTTGATCAACGCGAATGATTTACGACACGGAATAATTAGTAGGACCCAAATTGTATTAAATGGCGTACGCTCAGAGTATAGGCGCATAGGCCTACTCACAAGTGTTGAAACGAACGCGAGAATTATGCAACATTCGGCTTGGTCGTGAGATGATAAAGCGTCGTGCATTGACGCCGCTATACGCGTGGTATTGTAGACCAGCCTTTAGAACGGTAGTGGATTAGAATAATAGGAACGTGGTGCCGTGTCTGGAAAGTGGACGAGATGGATATTGCTTATGGAATCAAAGGGGATTACTTGACGCGGCCTTTAGAGTTAGAAAACTTCTCCGCACACATCACTCGCCGCTTTGATGAAAATATGAATAGAGCAGCATTCTGAAGCTGCTGAATGGTAGATGCTGATTGAAACTATCCATAAATGGACGCGAATAATGTCGTAGAAATTAAAGCCATTAAATGCGGACATACGCCTCGCAGATTCCTAAAATTAAGGGTGGATTCTAATGTAGAGACCAGAAATGCATAAATTATTAAACTCCCTTAGCTCCACCACGGCTTCGCCACTGCTCTCTTCGATCAAACCTGAGAAGAAGAAGTGAAAGAAGAAGGATTGACGAAGATGCAAAGGGCAGGAGGAACAATCTCTGGCCGGTGCGGCGCGCTTCCGTCAGTCTTGATTGTCGGAGGACGCGTCAATACGGCGACAATACGGCGGAGCTCTGCATGCGCTCGCTGCGCCCCGCAGCGGGCGAAACTGCGTGAAAGGGAGGTCGGCGCAGCAGCGCCTGAAACAGTGGGGGGGAGGGGGGGCAGTGCAGGTGGTTGATAGAAGAGACAAGACTTAAAAACGGTTGGTGGGGGGAGGGGGGGGGAGGACAGGGGGAGGAAGGGAGGAAGAGCGGAGATATCAAGTTTTAAGAGTAAACTCAAAGAAAAATTAATTTTAAAGCCTTTCAATATATCATTTTCAAAATAGAAATGAAATCAGCTATACGAGTGAATTCAAGTCGAGGAAAGTTAAAAATTTCACTTTTTAGTCAAGGCATCAGAAAATATTGTATATTGTTCAACACTTGCAGTCAAGGCAAGACCTTGGATTACAATCTCAATTTTACCATCAGTGGACTCGTGACAATCACAGCCAAACGCAGCCTTTCCCTGGATCCTCCCTATACCACGCAGTCCCGTTCCGGACTCGTTCTGACGGGTTGCTTCCCGTCCCTGACAGTCCTGGATCTATGGGACGCGAGGACCGGAAGTCCTCTGAACCAAGGGTCCCAGCGAGCAGCGCTCCGGCACCACGTGACTCATTAGTCATCAGGCACACGAGTGTGAGGAGTGAGGACACTATAGGAGGTCGTGAGGTCTGCATTTTGGAACTGGCGCGATTTATAAGAAAAGTTCAAGCGTTGTTTGTATTTGTGTTGTGTGTAAGCAGTAGAAAAGAATGATATGCTTATTTCAGCAGCATATGCGTTGTAAATACATTACACATGAGAGGCGCGATGCGTTACACAATAGATCTGCATGCAGTTGAGTTCAAAAATGAGTTGTTTTTTTCACGTAGAAAAAAGTGATCCAAATAAATTAATGGACCTCTTACTTATAACAATTCGCCCGATAAGGCGCTCGTTAAGTCAAGTTTGTTCTTCGGTTCCGCCATTAATCCATGTCCCTGATCCACGGATCATCCCGGACGATAAGCCGAGGATTGGCTCCAGCCATGCAGCAGACAAACGTCCAGGACTGATCCAGGGCACGACGGAACTAAAGAGAACTCTGCGTCCACGGATGCTGCCGCAATCCGTGAGCTGACGGAAGCTCATCGTGAATCTTGTCGATCTAAACGTCCATAACGCCGCGCTACATCCATACATGTACTTGGACTTACATCCACATAGGCCTACAGTGTTGGATTTGTATGCCATCCTGGCTTAATTAAAGCGAGCTTTTGTACGGGATATCCTAATAATGATTAATGACTATATTATGGGTGAGAAATGTGAACGTTTCATGCCGCAGTCTGTGGCCTACTTAGAGTAGGCCTATAGAGGTTACATAGGCATTGAATGACCGTGAAAGGGTCGCAGCTGTGAGTCAGTGACCCAGAGCTCCATGCATGCATGTCATATAGTGCTTTACTAATTAGAAACGCCTTAAGTGCACATGCATAGTGAAGGCTGCTACTGATACAATGTCATGTAGTCTTAGATTACATACATGCGTAAGGGCAGGTCAGTGGTTTTAAAAGACGATGCAAGTATAATGCAACGGGTTCGCAGTAAAAGTTACATGTTTATAGTTACTCAACGAGCCAAAGATTGAGCCTCTTTACGGGCCCTTCCAGTCTTCCCATCACTAGCTCCCATGTTGTCTAAGTCTGCGAAAAGACAACAAATCCGGTTATCTCGTTAGCTTTGAACAGAAACGTTAAGGTGGCCTGGAGCGATCCGAGGATTCAGGAGGGGGGAGGAGGCTCTTTGCAGTACTGTGCACTGAGTTTGGCACTGTTGCGATGTGATTTGAACTCCGTATTTATGATCATACACGTTTTGTAAACTGTTTATCGTTCTCTAGGCTACTTCATTTCGATGGCTCTAAAACAACGTTCGCACGACTATCATCTCTAAGGCCTCATTCGATAATAGACGCGAGCAGGCAGATGCAGCAGCAGTCTACTAGTCCACAGCTCTACAAAGCTGACGGCGCTAAATTGATTTCACGGGGACAAAGACGACGACAGACAAACGTACAAAGGGCGCGCACTATAACAGGACAAGGAGACGGACAACGAGATAGCGGCAAAAGAGAATGAGGAATAATTATAGTCGATCGATTTCCGCCGATGTTTCGACGCCCGGAGACGTCAGGCGCTCCGCGGGCACGGCAACGAACGTTTTGATGAATATTTCCCCGTGGACTACAAGTCGGACCTCTCCGGATTGGAAAGTCTTCTCGTGACGACATGACGACTGGAAGACGTGACGGCGTGACGACGTGATGGGGGATCACGCGAGGGCGTGCGCGTGATCCGGGTTTTATGGACGGAAGGAAAGTGACATGCAGGAATTCATTTAAACAGTTTTCACGGCGTTTTCAGAAATAATCCAAACTCGCAATATTGTGTGATTCAAGACTTTAGAAAATTGCAACTCGTCTGAGCTCCAGTTGTCGTGTAGAATACAAAACTTGCTTCTCTTCAGATCATAGATTGATATTGTTTGACAATTTCGATTGTAAAAATCCTTAACGATTGCCTTTGAGAGGTTCAGCCCAAAGAGACTCCACGAAACCAAGTTGTTATGCAAACTCTTCAACTACTTCATTAAGTACTCGATGCCTAGAACATTTTCTTAAATAATAGTGCTCGGATCATTTCGCCAACCCCGCAATAATTGAAGCGTCCTCGGGTGCAGAAGTGCTCCCCCGGACCCCCTTCGGTTCGTCGCGGTGCCGAAGCCTCCGTGGGGGAAAGGGGCGAGGGGCGAGGAGTCCGCAGTCGAGCGCTGACCGATGACAGCTGCTGCTCCACGCCCGGCCTCGACTCTCGTCCGCTTTAAGATCGTTAATTGCGTTTGCTTGCATTCTGCGAACTTGGACCTTTATCCCGCACAGGGGCGGAGGGATACATGGTCCTCTATCCCTTACACGGTGGAGGGATACACGGCCCTCTATCCCGTACACAGCGGAGGGATGCAGGGGCCTCTATTCCGTACAGGGGCGGAGGGAAACACGGAGCGAAGCCGCATCACTCAACCGCACCACGATCGCGCTCGACTGCGTCGTTTGCCTTATTGATAATGAGATCGGACATGAAAGTTTGTGCGATGTCGTTAGCACGAAGTATTTCGTGCTTTTTCTGCGCTCTTGGGACCAGACGCTCTGCAACGCGGCGGCGGGAACGCGTCGAGTGGGGGCGGGTTTCTTCGTCGCACGAGTGCGAGAGCGTTATATACGGGGGTAACGGGCGTGCTGAATGGCGTGCGGGGGGGGGGGGTGGGGTGGCATATATCTTCGTATTCGTTATTAATAAAAATTAATAAAAATTCGTTATCTTTATTTTGTCAAGATTTACCTCCGGTCGCGAGCGTGTTGTGGAGATTGCGCGGTTAAAATTTAGCATTGAGGTTCATTGCTGCCCCTCCCCCCACCGCCCGTCGATTGACTTTGGTTGGTGGATATGTATAAGCCTACATCCCCTTAAATATTTGACTATAGAGAGATGCCCCTGATTTCACATCTACATGCTGCAGATATATCATCGGCGGTCAAAGTTAGAACGCGCATAAATATGAAAGGCGCCCGGTGCAAGCGCGACGACACTGGGGGCCCTTAGCTACAATGTGTCTCACACTTAGCTACATGGTGTTCTCCACGGAAGAGCAATAAAATGTGAACTCGATATTGACGCTCTCTTACGATGTTGCACTTTGTGGTCGGTGAAGATTTTAATTCGTTGTCTTAAGAATTGAGGAACGCAGAAATGTTTGCAGATGATTATGTTGTGTGCTAAGTGGTGATGTCGGTATATGACCTTATTTAAACAGCGCGATATTTTCATATTTTGACAAACCGTAGGCTATGATTCAACATTTTTTCGTGCTCAATCATTATTGTAGGCTAGTCAAAATCAGAACAATGATTAATCATATTTAGATCAAAGGTTAGATCAATCAATAAATTTATGCGTAAATGGCTGCGATGTGTGTTGGTTTCAGACAGGTCTGCTGCGTCGATGAACCGCGAGGACTGAGGAGACGGAAAGAAACGTTGCTCCGTTAGACAATAAAGAATATTGGACGTTACATCCTTGGCAAGTCACCTGCTTGACATGGAGCTGCAAGACGTAATCATTCTTCTGGCCTTCTCTATTCAGCACTGTCTCGCAGGTGAATCTGACTGGCATTTAATGGAACTTGCAACCGAACTTTTCAGCCGGTTGAAACTAACTAATCTCTAAATTAACTACTTTAACATTAATATAAAATTGACTAAACTGACTAATCTCGAAAATTTAAATCCACGAACTGAAGCCGGAACTGTAGAAACAAATCAGAATTAGCAAAAAATGGAACGTAAAGCTAAATTTTTAACTGCTCAAATGTATTTGTTGATTTCATCCCAATTAACATTACACTACAGTAACTCTCTCTGAGGCTGACGACATGTTTGGCTCGAATCATTATCCTGGTAGCCGTACATTTCAAATTCAGATGCAATGATTTGTGCTGCACATCAATGTTATATTTCCATTTATATTTGTGTTTCATTGATGTGATATTTTCTGTTATGTGCCTGCCATTGTGATTCATGTTAGGAAATTCATTTCGTATTCTTTAAATTAGTCACCGTGTAGCGTGATCGGATCGGCAGAGCGATACGACTGAATGCAAAAACAATACGAAGCTGTCTCACGCTCACACTGCTGTTTGCAGTACACCAAACTTTCTAAGTTTCTTGCACTTTTGCATCTTCAGCCCTCTGACATCAGACCCGTTCCCTTAGGAGACACTAATCCCTGCTGAATAGCAGCAGCAGCAGCAGCAGCAGCAGCAGCAGGCAGCAGCAGCAGCAGCAGCAGGCAGCAGCAGCAGCAGCAGCAGCAGCAGCGTGGTGCAGACGTAATACGCATGTGCTTAATCGCGCGATCTCTGAACGCTTCTCATGCATAGGCGGTCATCCATCAAATTTGCATCACGCCGCGCCATTGGCTGCGAATAATGACGTCATCAACGACTTCAGTCACGTGCGCGACCTTGACCCTAGCGTCAAGTCGACAGAGGCTTGCTGACAGACCTGCGCGGTTACTGTCATTGTTATGCTAAGGTGCAGGCTTTGAAAACCTCGGGCACTGAACTGACTTTTAGTTATTAAAAGAACCGCTATAGCGCCGCAAGGCTGCACTGTTGATTGAGTAGTTTTTGCCAAGGTTTAGAACATAGTTTTCTCTAAGCTGCGCTGCTGCGCCACGGTACACTGCTTTTATTACCAATTCGGGGGGCCAGAAAATTATGACGTCAGGGTAGCTTCCCCGGCCCCCCGGTTTTAAATTTCTACAGCGGCTGTATATGATTCACAAACTAGCGCGTGTTTGTGTGTGCCGCGGTTTGTGCAGAGACGAAGGAATACTGCTTCCCGAACACGTTTAACGCGACCTGCGGGCCCGACCACGTCATCGTCGTGACGTCAGCGCGCTACGGGCGCATGACGCGCGGCCGCTGTCTGACGTCAGACTACCACGTCGGCTGCTGGGCAGACGTGCTGCAGCAGGTATAGGCGGGTATAGGCTAGCAGGTATAGGCTAGCCTATTAGAGAATTGACACATTAGTCCCGTTTTGGACGAAAAAACTGTTTTTGGAGAATAGGTATGTGTACAAATTTGCTGCATTTCATCGATAGAACTCGTTAACTCGTTACATTGGCATTGCGCCTTGACGCCAAAGCAACTTTAACTGAACATAGATAGGTGTCTATTGTTCACAGTTTGGACCCAGTTTCCAAGCATTGTGTGTTAGGCTTAGTGATGAAAAGTGTGTGGACTTCCTGCTCCAGGTGGACCGGAAGTGCTCCGGACGGCATCAGTGCGTCATCACAATCCCGGACACGACTCTGCACGCGCTGCAGCCCTGCCCCAAGGACCTGCTCGCATACCTCGAGACTGAGTACACCTGTCAGAAAGGTTATCCATCTCCACTAACTCTAAACATTGTTACTTCATTTTGTTATTCCATAATATATTTTACTCATGTATATCTTTTTATTAAAGTAAATTGAATTTAGTTGAAAGCCGATGACAAACTAAATTTAAACGCTGATGATATCAGCCAGATTGGAGCTGTGTGTTAAGTGCTAGCTTCGATCATGGTAGTTAAGCAATGTCGAGTGGATGGGTGACACGCCGTGAGTTCTAATCTGATTCAGATCGTGGGCTGACCAGCTGCGCTCTTAGCCTGTTGCTGTATAATATAAATACTCTGCATAAAACACAATGTAATATCCCTCCGTTAAATCAATTGCTTTTGTCTATCTTGCTTATTGTAAGTTTCAATGTTTAGATGCAACTCTAATCCTATCCATCCGTAACCTTCAGTTAAGACTGCGCTATACAACTATTTCAATGTCCAAGGTATTAGGCAATTATTTCACCCGCCACGTGTCCGTTCTCTCAGTGGAGACGCGCGTGACGTCACTGACGTGTCGTTACTACGGCGACCTGTCTGTGACGTCACCGAGCGGCTACCTGGCGAGCGTGATCACTGAGGAGCACGGGTTCGGGTCTGCGCGCTGTCCGTGGGTGCTGAGCGTGGCGCGCGGACAGAGGATCAACGTCACGCTGCTCGACTTTGGCGTCGCTCTGCCGTACGAGGACGTGGCCAGCATGTGTCACGTCTACGCCAAGGTATTGTTTGTTATAATATTGTATGCATCTTTTATTGCATCAAAAGAAGCAGAAAAGCGCAAATAAAATGAACAAATAGCGCTATAAAATATTCTTGGAATAGTTTACAAAGCTTAGGCTTTTTTTAGTTTTTTAAAGCTTTTGTTTCCCAGCCAGCATAAACAATTTTGCTGCGTGATGCAGAAACAATTTAGCACGCAACCTTTTAGCATGCTCAGTTCCACTTTGACGTTTTGCAGTTTGAGTGACTAGTACTCAAGGCTAGCTCCCGGTAGAGTGAAATGTTTTGTTAACAGAAGATATAAATTTTAAAAGTTTTGTGCAGCGCTTCAGGCATCGTTTGTCACCCCGCTCAGATGTCATGCATCGCTTGCTACTTACTTAGATTATATGCATGGTGTGTCGCCCCGCTCAGCTCCCACTTATGGTGTACCACTCTGCTCAGATCTCGGAGGCGGGTCAACCGGGCAGTGACGTCACGATCTGTGGTCGCCGCGCGCGTCACAAGAGCGTGTATGTGTCGGAAACGCAGCGCCTCGAGGTTGTCCTGATGAGCTTCAAGTTTGAGGAGGAGCCCATCTACTTTCTCCTCAAGTTTGAAGGTGAAGGACACTTCTCCTAGGCTACTGGCCTTTCCATAAGGAATCAACTCTCATAAATTTGTCAAAAACATGACGAGGCTAATAGTGTTTGCAGTGGTGGATGTGACGTCACATTCTGTATACGTCACATACTGCTTGCCGTGTGATCATTGGGTTTTGGGATCGTTGGGTTTTTGTTATAATGGAATGAACAACGTTATTGAAATAAGGTAGCCAGGGCCCACAGGTTAATAAATAGTAATTTTGTCAACTGCAGCGTGTTTATATAACCACACATGTGGCTTGCATAACCACACGTGCGGTGGTTGCAGCGGTGGGCTGCACGGACCCGTGGGTGCCGCGCGGCGCAACAATGACGCGCTCTGGCGAGAAGGCGGTCGTGACGTGCAACGTGACGTCACAGACCTGGCACATCGTCTGTCAGGGCAGCGGCTGGTTCGGAAAGGTCGACAACTGCACCGCAGGTCGGTCGGTTGCTTTTTGCTTATTTATTTTTGTTATATTTTGCTTTTAAGTTTAGGGATGGTGAGTAGCACAAGCACTATTATTTAGTCCAGTTCTGTGGAAGAGAGCTGACACAGAACAGCTCCCCTCTTTTCGTTGCCTTTTATGACTTGCCCAGAAAGCTCTGGGCTGTAAGTCAATTTTTTTCTCCCGGTCTGCAGGGGGTAGGTCTGCCGGGATTTTGGAATCTGCAAGACAGAGAAGAAAGAATTGGCTGCAGCCCAGAGGTCCCCGGACGAGTCGCAAAAGGCGGCTAAGGAGGGGAAAGTGGTTCTGTGCGTTGCCCTCCACGCAGAACCAGATTGCGTCTATTTGAACAAAATTACACCTCTGCTAATAAAAAAAACATTTTTTGTAATGTGTAAGTACCATAGCATATGTAAATCGTAATTTTCTAGAGCATACATTTTTTTATGTTTTAGACAAAAATCTCGATTTTTTTCGCTGCCGATAGCCCTATCATAGGCACGACTGTTTTATTTGGAGTCTTTTTATTTTCCGACATTTGTGCACCTGTTCAGACCTGGGCTTATAAAGACTAAATAGACAACTTAGTGCATGCAATAGTTCTAATCAATATGTCAAAAACCAGAAAATTTAAGTGTGTTGTGTCAAGTTCCAGCTGAATATCCGATGAGGCCGTTCGTACAAAATTGGGATTCTTTTCAATCGTTAAAGCCGATGTACTTTTACTGATTCTTCATGTACAGACTGCCAACATCAGCTCAGCTGCTGATGTTGCCAGTCTTGCAAGTCGAATCAAAGGCACCATAGCAAAGGCACACACCGTCAATCACTCGGCTGAAGGACACAATTACAAAAAACGTCAGAAACTATCATCGCATCCTCAGCGCCAGTTTCCATGCCTCGCCTTTGACGAAAACTGCGTTCCAATTATTCGACTCAATTTTACAAATCGCGCGATTTATGGCTGGCGGGTCGAGGTAGCATGTTGGACGTCGGCTCGAGCCGAGGCTTAGCTCCGGCCCGAGCCGAGGTTTAGCGCGGGCTGAACGCGAGAAAAACATCGACGCGTCGTCGTATCGTCGCGCTAACGGAATCTATATTGATCCATCGTCGGGCCCACTCCACACCCCCCCCCCAAACTCAGCACCCCCCCTCAACACCCACCCCACACCCATCCCAAACCAGACTGACCCTCACGCGAGGGGTCGATCGTGGGCTCTTCCCGGGCTTAAATTGAATGAGAATTTAGAATGCCGAGGGTGTAAAGTTTACATGACATTATTTGTACCCTCTGAAATTTTGGTTTAAGCACGCCTTCAAGTACAACCTTGCAAGTTACAACAATAGGCCATGAGTGTTAGTTAAGGTGTTGCAGTTAAATGTAGCTCCCGTACTTAAGTTCCACTGACGCTTAATCATGGAGTCCTACCGAAGTGACGTTACAAGCAGCTGTGATTGTTGACTTGTTGCACACAAGTATTCTGGACAACTTGAGCGCGTTGTGACTGTCGCACTCAGCGCCTGTTGCTCAGGGTTACAAACATGTCGTTGATTGATTCAGTGAGTCTTAGTGGCGGAGTGGTCGATATTTCTAGATGATGTGTTAGTCCAATTAACAATTGAGGCTTTCATAAGTTTTCAGTTTTCATAAAGGCTGCAATAGAAATAAATTTCTGTTATTTTATCCATTCGAAATTTTTATAAGAACTGTCATTCGCCAACAAATGTTGTTCTTAAAAGTATAAATATCCCTCTTAGCAAGATCCTTTGATACAATTGACGCAGTACAAGTCTTGTCCCATCTTCAACATCGTATTTATCCTTAGCTCAACATGTACACCGCACTGAATTAGTTTCTTCGCCACTTTCGGGGAAGTTCAGAAAGGAGAGAGGCATGTGAAGGAGTGGGGGGGGATAAAGAGAGGGGGGGTGGGGGTGAATGGCGACGACGTTAGTAGAAGGTGACAAGAAATCAAATTTAGCCAAATTGCACAAATGGCGACGCTCGGCCGGTGACGCTGACCAGACGCAGCTGGCGACATCTCGGCTGAATCCGCTTTACGACCGGGCTTAGATTGGACGGGGGGAGCGGGGGGGTTGAGGAGAAGCGATGAGTTGAGGAGAGCGGGGGGGGGGCATGAGCGGGCGTGGGGGAAAATATGGCGGGCAAGTGCTATCAGCGTGCATCGAAGAAAGGCGCCAGGATGAGATGATGGAAATAAACTGCAGAATCTGATAAGAACAAGCGATGTCATTTGTCGTTGAAGATCGAAAATGGGTGCAGATGCGCAATGAGTGCGCTGTCAACGTCGTGAGCTTGTTGTTGTAGACGGACCAAAGGCGGGCACGCAGTCAGGCACTTCCATCAGGGAACGGTTTCCATACGGTAATGCTATTTATACAGCAATTTCATTATACGGCAATATGATTCATACGATGATGTGATTTGTTTGGTTATATGATTTTTATGGTAATATGATTTAGCTATACTGATGAGTTGAAGTGTGCAAATAGAACAACAACACGACACGTGGATCTTCTTTTGAAATGAGGGTCTCTTATCAGTTGTTCAATGATTTTTTTTTAAAGTGACTCTTCGTTCTTCTTGAATAATAAATAACATTAATACCTCATTGATTTAGCTGCATCATGGTGAAGAAAAATTTAGAAAAAAGCTTAAAAATAGCGCCATCTTGCTAAAGCATTTAACAAAAATATCCGACTAGAAAATATAGTTGAAATATCGTCGAAGCTCGCTGCGTGTCGAGGAGGAGGCTGGAGTGCATTCTTTGGTTTCGCAAAGTTGCAAAGACGCAAAGTTGCAAAGAAGCAAAGACGCAAAGTTGCAAAATGCATTTTAACTTAAATATCCAACTAGGGGCTAAATGTACACTACAAGATATAAGATTAGTTTCTATAAATCTTGCATGATTGCAACTTTTTGTCTGAAGGAATGTTTTAATCTGCGGCATCTTGAGCAGTTTTCTCTTCGCAGACCTACGTAATACGCCTGATTTATTGTACACAACGTTGCCTTCGGGGCTGCTTCTGCGGAAGAGAATAATAAAACGACTAAGTTAACGGGTTACTAGACTGGTTCTGGAGCGTTAAGGCCATTTGTAGTGACACAGGCTATTACAGTTTGGTTCAGTGCCTCGAGCCCAAGCAAAGGGCCGCTCCTCCTTCTTTATTGCCTCTTGCGACGTGTCCAGTTTGCTCTGTTTTCACCTATAATTGTCTCACAATTCGCTGGGAGCATTCTAACCAGTGGGCGTGCTCAATAAAAATAGCTCGTGTAATATCGTTAGTTCAAGTGATAATCGATTGGTGGTGCAGTGACTGATTCGCTAGATGTCGCCACTGTGCTGAATGTGATAATCCATAGATGGCGCTGTATCTGATTCGCTACATGTCGTCACTGTGCTGCCGTGTTGCGTGCAGGGCTGCCAGTGGCGGTGATCACGGGCCTGGTGGTGGGCGTGCTGCTCGGTGTAGCAATGCTCGCGCTAGTCATCGCCTGTCTCAAACAGTGCGTCACCTGTGCCTTATACTCTTTATTCTAGTTATTATTTAGATATTTATTATTGTAGTTTTCTTCTATATTTTATTATATTTGATTTTAACATAGAAATGGGTAAATAACAGACTTAAAATTGTTATGAAATCATGACCGTTGCGTTTGTGTGGACACAGCGCATACTGTCGCACATCATTGAAGCATCTGAACTAAGCATTATGATGCATAACCACATAGGTCTCATTAAATATGGCAGGCTAGTAAATAGTAATAATCATAATAATAACAAGTTGTAAAGTTATTTTAGACGTCTGAAGCATCTGGGACTACTAATGTGTATCTAAATCTGTATCAATATGTACAGTATTTGGGGTTAATTTGCGTTACACAAGGCCGATACGATTAAATTGTACCTCGCTGCTGTTTCCCACTCAGGCGCAAGCCCCTCGACGCCGGTCGCCTCCGTGGGGGGGCGTTCATCCACCCCGGGGGGGGCCTCACCCTCCACGGCCTCGCCCCCCCGGAGGGCAGCCCCTTCACCACCGACAAGGTCATCCCGCGCCCCTCCGACACCAACGGAGGAGCGGAATACGGCTACACCCACATCTGCGGGGTCGCCGCCCACTATGTATCCACAAATCAGCAGCCTCCTCCAGTTAGCTCCGCCCCCGACCACGCCCTAGTGGGGTCACGTGACTGCGCTAAAATCGGGGAGGGAGAAGAACAGGGGGGGCAGTACAGGGGGGCACAGTTTTGCGGAGAAAGAGCCGGGGGCCGGGAATGGAGACAGGATTCGGGGGGATGGGTCTCGTATCAGGGGGGGGAGAGAGGCCTGCAGCATCAGGGGGAGCAGAGAGCCCCCCAACATTGTTGTCTCGAGCAACAACTAGGGGGTGGAGGGGGGATCAACTGTGAGACAGACGAGCGTTTTTGGCATGGTGCCAGCGTATGATGACGGATGACATTTTGGACTGGCTCATGCGAGTTGATGAATGAGTTTTGACAAAGCTCTTGCTTGGCAAAGTACGAGCATTGTAATCTGTGGTTGGAATACTTTGATACAACTGATGTACATGCCGGTGAAACGTCATCATGACGTCATCCGAATATTGTGCGTATCGTGTGGATAAAACCTGTTGCTAATATCTTAATTTTATACTTAAGATCAAAATTATGGAATAGACTCAAGATAACTGAATGTACAGTCACTAGTCCACAGTGTTGGCCTGCACCGTGAAACGTCTTCGTTTTTGTGCCCATGCGTTTCGCCAAGCCATGAAATGCACAGTTTCACTCGCTCCACCGTTCCAAAGTCTAGCAAAGAACTCGATCAACGAATAACTATCTCAAACTCGTAACAATTCAGATTTATATTAACCGAATGTCGATAAAATCTAAACACTAAATAAATTTGCTGTCTGGTCATGCAGACTTTAAGGAATAATGTATCTCTTAACTGCCTATTTGATACCGAGTACACTCTAAGAAAACAATGAAATAATTCGACCCCACAGTTCACACATAAACCTCGACATTAGGACCTCGACTAGGAAAAAATTCAAATATTTTTCTTATTTTAGTCACATTTTCCAATGTTGGATGGTTAATGATAAAAGATTTGCGATTGTGGACGTAGTCTGAGATATGGGCAGTCATAGCCAGGATTCCTGTGACGTCATCTGGGAAGCAGACAAATATTGACCAATGCCAAAATGACAGGCATTTGAGATCGTGTCTTTACACATACACCATGTCTCTCGCCACGCTCACTATCGGAGTAACGTGTTTTATTATTAATCTAAGTGTTAAATAAACTTTGCATCAGGTGACAGTTCAAATTCTGGACCAATCATCAAGCAATTTAGTTAGTCATTAGTCAGTTAGTGAGTGAACTTAGTATGCCTGCGCTAAATTTTGGTGTGCAGAGTCAGGCTCCGGGACGAATTATTTAATTGGCTGTAGCAAAGTTGTGTTACAGTCAATAGTGTGGAGAGCTACGTCTCTATGGTGCAGTCAGTGTGATCCAGCAGTTCGCACTGACAGTGCAGCTCCGCCACAATGTGCCGCTGCGTCGCCGCGTCACAGCCGCAGCACTTGCGCTGCGCACTACTTGTCCCATCTAGCCCCATCACGCCGCGTGGGGACTGTAACCCTCCGCCGCCGCCATACAAAGTAGTCCGCGCCTCGGCGCACAAATATCCACCCTCCCCTGCCGTGCCGCTGCAGGGGGCGGTGGAGTGATACGACGGGGGGTTGGGGGGCCAGCACCGGACTAGCTGATCCGAAGATGAGGGGTTTTCTGTCCTGGTCGTGCAGTCGGGGGGCAGTGTGCCCCTGATCTGCCCATAGTGCATCGTGTACTCCTGCGCCGAGCCGCAGCGCGCCTTGAGCGCCCCCTGAGGGCCCCCGGGGGATGCCCCGTAGGGGGTCGGGCCCCCGGGGGACGCCCCGTAAGGGGTCGGGACAGTCGTGGAGAGAAGCAGCGGGTCTATGCCAAAACATTCGCGTCGTCTTCTGCGAAAACCATTGGACTGATTCGCTTAAGAATAATAAATAATTAAGTTATATATGTACAATGTAATATATATTCCTTTACAAATGCCAGCATTTATTTCAGTAATGATACAAAGCCAGTGACAAAGTACCATACACAACGCACACTGCCAAGATGCCGTGATAGGAACTAACAACATCATGGATTACTTTACACTTCCTTGGCATCATGCGTATCATGGGGAAATTAGGATTCGCACGCTTTTATTGCTAGCGTCGAGGAGTCAAATTTAAGATTCACGCGTCTCAAACGCTGTGTTAGAGAAATTTTCCCAGACTAGCCTGACACATGATCCAAAGGATCGCCAAGTATTTCATAGTCTCCGCAAACTTCCTTTGGAATCCACACCTCCCTTCCAGGCCATGCGGTGGCCAATCCGTTGCCTGGCACATTGCGGTTGCCAGGCCGTTGCTGGCGAGGCGTTACCTCTTGACGAGGACGAGGAGGATGGAGAGGAGCGTCATGCCGACGAGCAGACCAAGACCCACACCGAGCGTGGACACCACCAGGATACCTGACGACGGACAACCTCAACCACAACCTCAACCACAACCCCAGTCACCACAGCCATTCCACAGCCTTATCCACAGCCTTATCCACAGCCTTATCCACAGCCTTATCCACAGCCTTATCCACAGCCTTATCCACAATCACGATCACAACCATGACCATCTTAGTCAGATGCTGAAAACAGTTCCAAGTTCACAGAAGTAGAAGCATCCTATTATTTATACATTTTTTGCTCAATGTCAACTCAATATGACAGTTTTTTTCACAAATGCAGATTCATTTCAGTAATTAGAGCCTATGCAACAGACGCAGCCAAGAAAAAATGAAATTAATAAATCATGCAGTAAAAACTACGATGAAACATTTGATTTGCTTCACAGAAAGTTTAATGCAGTGTTTTGGTTTTTTGCAGTATGTGATACGTATAACCTCATCGAGCAACACCTAGTGCATTTATGAACAATAGTGAGACCAATTCTCCATAAGCATGGTTGCTGTCTAACGCGCAACTCACCGACAGGCGAGGACCAATCGGCAACAAGACCTTCAGCAGTTTCTGAAAACGCAGCAATCCATAAATTATCCGTTGGATAGCAGCCATCATTTGTTTGGGATGTTATCTCCTTCACAATGCCATGTATTAAATACAAAAATATGCAACTTTTCTCACTCTCACCTTATTGCATGCTTACTGCTCAGGCTATAGGGATAAAGCAACAATACTTGGGCACGATCTGCATAGAAGTATCAGTGTTGATCATGAAACAGCATTATGCAGCATTATGACATATATCCCACTAACATGTGAATTATTCTAGAAAATTTTAGCCATCCACTTATTTCTTTTAGTGCAACTACAGGCCATTTAGAAGAAAAACTGGATTAGACACGTAATGAGAGAAGAGAGATTGTTGAGAGATGTGATGGAGGCAAGAATTGAGGGCAAGAGAGGACCGGGAAGGCCACGCATCGAGATGATAGACAATCTGCTTGAGAAGGAATCATATGCAGAGATGAAGTGAAGAGGGCCGAAGATCAGCTAGGATGAAAGCTTTGGACACCAAAGAACACTGAAGAATAATATAAGAACATGCACGTTCTTGTATTATCACTCATATAAATCTGTAAAAAATTCAGGTAGAGTCCATTGTAGGCCATTAGGCGTATGTTTTACCGTATGCCGCCGAGCAATTCTTGTGCTCCCCGATCCAGCGTCTCCCGTCACAGCGCAGGTACCAGCGCTCCCTCGTCACGTTGCACCCCACCACCATGACGTCATTTCCGGTCCGCTCCAGCCAACCGCCGACCGGCTGGGACAGCGTGGCGCAGCCAATCGCTGAACCGGGTCAAAGCATAAAATTGCAATGGAGCAGGAGATATAATTATTTGTATGATAGGTAGCCCACACACCTGATGACACATTGCAATGAGATTTGTGATTCAGGTAGGTTAGATAGGCTTAGAAACAACAATAGTGTTGACCTTCCATTATATCATGTAGACTAGGTATACCTAATGAATAAGAGCTTAAGTAACTGAGCAAATAACATACGATTGGTTTTTCCATATGATATGTAGGGCTAGAGCGTCGTGTAAATTATAATCAATACTAGTAATGCACACAGGCTAAAGATCCTGAATAAGGAAATACTGTCGCCCATACATGTGTGAATAAGAGTGCCAAGTGGGCCACTTTTGGACTTTTGGTAAGCAGAACTGGCGTTGTGGGACAAAAAATAAAAATTAAATCAACCCATACATATATGGCGTTCAAGTATGGACGCCGCACGGAAATGCATACAACTGATTGCTAATTGCAAGCATAATTCTTTTCTGTTCCTAATTGCATGTAGATTATTATAAAATTGTATGCATCAAAATTGTAATAAAATAAGAAAAGCGTCGTTCGCAGCGGCCTATGAAACGATAGCTGCTGTTAATGTATTCTAGTAATTTCCTAGATTTATATTCACGAATGTAGGCTACAGGCTCTTGGCAGACATTTGGCCCTCACCCTCGAAGTGGATGAGGAAATGGGCTGTTCTCCGCGGCAGGTTGTACCTCGCCACTTCTACCTCAACCTCACTCCCTGCAGACACGTACACCACCTTCTCCCGCTCCCCGCCCCCCCCACACACCACGGTCTCCCGCCCCCCCACGCGCCGCTCCCTGATCACCGCGTACTTATGACAGAACGTCCTCACCGAGTTGCTCCTCTCCCCCCCGTCCCTCCCTTCTCCCCCCCCTGAGGGATGGTCAGGCCTCGGGGTAGGGGCAGGGGGCGTGAAGTCGAGCAGGGTGAGGTTGAGGCGCTGCCAGGGGGCGGCGCGCAGCACCCAGGGGCAGTCGGAGGAGCCCCGGGAGGACCGCTCGGTGACGACGCTGGCCAGGTAGCCCCGAGGGAGGGGGAGCACGACGGGGGTGTGCTGCTGACAGGGCTGGTCAGCTCCCGTCAGCACTGAAGCAAAAACCTCGAGGTTGTTGGCAGGGAAGGATGACAGAGATATGAAACAGCGATTATAATAATGATTTAAAGTCCGTTTCAGCGAACAAAGCCGTCAGTGGAAGCGTCATTCACTATGGGCATGGTCGTGAGCCACGACAATTAAGGTGTACAACATATTTTGAATGATTCGGTGGACAGATAACCTGCTTTGTTACCGGCAACATTATAATGATTTTTAGCGCAGTTTACAGTTTCAGACTTCTAAATTCATTTGTGTATTAAATTTGATTTATCTACATGTATCTTCAATAGGTCTAGCTTCAACTTCACGCGTAGTATTATTTTGTATAATCTGTAAGTTGTAACCTATAGTAACACTAGACTATGCAAATCTGCAAATCTACAAATCTACAAATCTACAAATCTACAAATCTACAAATCTACAAATCTACAAATCAACAAATCTACAAATCTACAAATTACAAATCTACAAATCTACAAATCTGCAAATCTACAAATGCACAAGTAGAATAATAACACAGCAATATTAGGTCTACAGCAGTAAACATTAAGGCGGCCAGTCAGCCTGTGCCTCCCCACCTGCCACACACTTGTAGCTCAGCTCCAGATAAGCCGCGAAGTCCTTGGGACACGGCTTCATCTCCCTCAGCCTCTCGTCCGGGACGAGGAACCCGCAGGCGTGGCGCCCGGAGCAGACGGCGTCCATGTGGGCCAGGACGTCATCCGCGCACCCCACAGACCCGTAGCTCCGGCTCACGCAGCGCCCCGGCTGCATGCGTCCGTAGCGGGCAGCAGTGAGGACTAGGACCTCGTCCGGGCTGGGACACGTCAGGTTCACCGTCTCCCACTGACAGTACTCCACTAGGTCTGCATGCAAGGGGAGCGGCAGTAGGGTTTGTGAAAATGAATGAAGAATTGATTATGATGATGAGTATATTGCAAGGGCATCGCAGCATTGTATTGAATGCAACAATGTACTCCTTATGAAACAAATGAAATTATTGTTATTGAAAACTGCTATAGTCTAACATTAGAAACTTGATTCTCTGCTGCAATCTAAGACTTCTAATCTCGAGATCATGTTTTTACTCGTCGTACAAAGTACAGACTGCAATAATACCAACGCGAATTATTGACCCGTTAAGTAGCGAGTACCCCGACTATAATTGATCGTGCCTTACTGCACCGACATCCCTTTAGTCATAGCTCCGCGCGTCAGTGTAAATCAAACGTGGCTAATCTATGAGAAGCAGGCTATGTGTCAAACTCAATCCATTCCATGTCGCAGTACGTGTATGTCTGCCCGTGACCGTCATACTTGACCACGGCGATAAACGGTCGCGTGTCCGCGTCAGAACACATTGCCGAGGCCATCAAAGAGCTCAGCCGCTGTTCCGCTTACAGCGCACACGGTCGCAGACCGAGCGGCGCCAGCAGAGGCGCGAGACACAGGAATGGATGAGGGGTGGATTTAACGAACCATTGACTCGACATGTTATGAGATCGAAGGCGAACAATGTCGCAGCTAGAGCTGACTGCGCGCTGTTCGTACAGCGGCATCCTTGCAACACAAGTCTCCAGAGACGTGCAGAAGAATTGCATGCTTTTGGAAACACAAGTACTGATTATTGGCTTTATAAATCGTTGTCAAAAATTCAGAATTAGAGAGTGACACAAAAAAATGAGCTCATTTAAAGAACACATTGCACAATCACATATTACACATTACACAATTATACATTACGCAATCATGTATTACATAATCACATAATTACGCATTACACAAATATCTCGATCACAAACTTTTCACAATCGTCACATCCATTCAGGACATTATATCCGTTTATTACATCAAGTTTCAAACTATCTCAGCGAGTGGATGAATAAGCTACAGCCGCCACTCTTTGCAAGAAACAAATTGTACAAAAAATTTCCTGAAAATAGTTCGTTGTTTAGGAGACTTCCACCAACCTTGTATTTTTCTCTTTTGAAAAAGTACAGATACGGTCCGCATACCATCTTGAGGGAGCGTCACTGCGTTTTGATTGACTGATCAATCAGGGCTCCGTGTTCAAAATGTTCAATCAATCACGCGATCAGCCGCGCTGCAAATCAGCTTGTCTCGCGCGTCATAAAGTCCGCTTTGGACCGGTTTAGACCAGATTAGTTCGGTTTAGACCAGATTAGTTCGATTTAGACCGGTTGATGCAGCGCATCAAGCTTCGACGTCACGCTTCTACTTTTTAGATTATCCCCCAGCCTCAATCTCAATCTAATTTAGAAAGAGAAGAAGCTGTGAATGATTTTAATGAGGTGTGAAAGGAGTGAGCGAAAACCAAGAGATGCTCAGCGGCTATTACTTCAACAAATTTATGTCTAAATAAGCTGTTAGTTAATCTATCTTCTGAAAAATCAGCGGCGTTGATCAATTTGGTAGAGCTGCTTCATTTGTAAGTAGAGCTGCTTCATTTGTATATAATGAGAGCGAAAGCAACGAAGCTTCGCAAACGAGCAATAACTGTACAATTTGAAGACAAAGACATCATTCTCCGTAGCCTAGGCTTCGATTAGCGATAACAGCCCGTCGTGCCGTAGTCACGTTGTTCTAACGAAGTCGTCGCACAAGAAGATTCGATTCACTGAACGGCCGACTGACTAACGCTATACGGCGACTACGGCAATACATTGGTCAATGATTGGAGGATACAGGGGGAAGGGATATGGGGTCCGTGACCCCCCCCCCCTTCCCCCCATATGGGGTCCGTGACCCCCCC